>VVHJ01063823.1:0-14000 GCA_015107715.1 Tylochromis polylepis
ATTAGATAGATATGATACAAACCACTGCAGTGCAGTACCTGTAATACCTACAGCATGTTCTAATCGCTCTAATAGGATATTATGGTCAACAGTATCGAACGCTGCACTAAGGTCTAGCAGGACAAGCACAGAGATGAGTCCACTGTCAGAGGCCATAAGAAGATCATTTGTAACCTTCACTAAAGCTGTTTCTGTGCTGTGATGAGCTCTGAAACCTGACTGAAACTCTTCAAATAAGCCATTCCTCTGCAGGTGAAGTCCTATGACTTCTCAGTCCTATGAACACATGTGGGATGAGGTAAAACAGGGTCCCAATCCAGCACTAGCGAGGCGTACCTAGTGAAGTGTCTGGCGAGTCTTTGAATAAGACGAAGGGCTGTTTCTAAACTTTAACTTTCTAAAAAAAACTTTTTTTCACAGTCATCAATTCTTCATTATCCCCAAAAGCTACAATGAAAAGGCAGCAGCTCGTCTTCCCGGGCTCCTCCAGAGTGAAGACGGACGCAAAGATTTAATTATTAAAACGTAAAATTACAATCATGTCTGAAGTCTGAATATTTTCAGAATCCACTGTGTGCATAGCAGGGGCAACAGCTTGTAGATATGCATTCCTCTGCTGATATACTACACCTTTTGTTGAGCCTTTAATTCACGCTTTGTTTTCTCATCACTCCTCCTAATGATGTCTGAGTGGTGGGATTTATGCCTGAAAACTCATTTGTTTTGTTGCTTCTTTTATTCCTCTGAGATGTATCCACTCACTCCTCACTTCGTCGGCAGACCAATTTGCTAACAAGAATTATTTAATTTGTCTCATTGTAACATTAAAAAAAACGAACCAGATAATCACAAATGCTCTTATTGCTGGGAGGAGTTACGTCGCTGCAAATTGAAAACTACCGAGGAACTGCAACGATTTCAAAAATCTATGTCATCGACTATCATAATTTCTCTCTGACACCTGGAATCTGGAGCAGTTTAAGTGAAAAATGGGAGTGTGACAAAGCATTTCATGACGTTCGCTCATGCATATTTCCCCAATTTCAATAAGCTTTGGTCACTGAATGAAAATAGGTTTCTCCCGAATGAGCTACAGCAACCAAGTAAAGAAACTTTGCTCACTGAGACTTTCATGACTCAAATACAAACAACATTTCTCAACATGTTCCATAGTCGTCGTTTTTTTGTCAAATCATTGAAAACGTGCCAACGTGATCATTTCCGTGCACATTACAAGCAAATATTTGGCTTTGATGAACAAAAATTACCAGTGAAAAATACAAACGGAAAGAGGAGAGATGAGAAAGAGGTCGAAACGCACAGAGTGAGGCACACCAAATGGATGAGCAGACAATTCAGCAGAGGGTAAACTAATAAAAGAATGCGCGAAATGTCACTCTGTAAAAATACAGGCTTGTATGGGGCCATAATTACCATGGTGATGAGAGGCAAAGATGGGCAAGGGAGGGTGGGAAAATGTTGTTGCATTCAATGGATGAGATACAAAAACAGGTTTAAAAAAAAAAAAGCATAAATATGATAAAACATATTCTTCACACAGCGATACAACAGACTCCGTCTGCGTAGACAGGCGGACACAGCACGAGTAAGTCAGCTCACACGGGAGGAATCACCCCACCCACGACCTTCAAGGTCAAAGCCTTTTTTTTGGGAAATTCATTCTTGTAGAGCTGCATGCGTCTAGTAGCCACAGTGCTGCTGGTTTGCCCTCCTGCAGGTCTGCGTTTCTGGTGTTCTGGTCAAGGGTCGTGGGTGTTAACAAGGGGGAATGTGAACGTGTCCCTTACTCCGTTTTCTTGCTTTATGTCTAATCTTTTATAAGGAGTTTTTTTTCCTTCTTTAGTTTTGTTCAGACCAAAGGAAACCAAAAGAGACGTTTCCTCTCGTGAAGTCACTGGACAGTAGATGTGATCTTGCGTCATCACATCTACATACTGTATGTGTGGGAAAATTACATCCTGCTGACTAATAAGTGCATGACATGGTTTACGACACCAAATGTGTTCGTCTCACTCTGCGAAGGAATGGCTTTAATGTGTGTATATTAATCAGGTTACCATTATCATTACCAGTAATGGTGACAAACAGCTTTTTATAGACAAAAGCTGACCTCGACACTTTTTACTACCATTATAGAAAATACTGGCAGTCATTTAGTGATGAGTGCACAGACTGCCAAGGTTACACCATTATGTGTCACTGTGGGTATTAGTTTAGCAGTTTAATTTAATTTACTCTCACACAGCCTTGTGATTGGTCCGTTTTTCTTTCACACCACAAGTAGACTGCAAAGCCCTACACCAGACTTGGTCTAATAACTTTCAAACTAGCTAAAATTACATTATAGCATCCTTAAGGCATCTAAAGATTATGAAATTTCAGCAGTCTCAGAAGTTTAATACAAGCTACACTGGATCCAATAAACAAGGGTGCAAAAATCAGGCTTTCACATCTATAGACTGTGCGATAATAATATTAACTGCACAGTATTAATAAATAGCTATGACAAACAACTACACTTCCTTTGCCTGTTCTCTTCTATGCTACTAACACCTTGGTCAACAGCAGCTGGATTAACTGCACAAACTTTCTTCTCAAAAAACTCACCTAGGTTTTCCCTCAATGCACGTCTACTGGTTGGCCTGAATACAGTATTGTGCAAAAGTCTGTGCAAAGGGTTCCTTTGGACATTGGTTGCTTCTTCACACATTTGCAGTCCAGTCCTTGCAGCTGACTATTTTCAGTATTTCCGTTTTTACTTGTTGGATAAGCTACTTAACACTGACCTATGAATCATTCAAGCATAAAGAGGCACCTAACTCAAGAGATGAACTAGTGTTGCGTCTATAACAGGCAAACAACTTAATACCCAGTTTTTAAGTTGCATCTTAAGGCACTTTGTTACTAGAAGCCTGTCACAAATCACATTTTCCATTTCTTTAGTTGAACATACAGACAAAAGCTAAAGATAATAGCATTCAGCTATTAACTGAAACCTTGGCATGCTGTGCAGTGTCCCCTTAACAAAAAAAACAAACAAAAAAAATATTGGAGAAAGCAGACAACTCGAGGATAAAGAGAAGCAGCAGCCCTAAAAGCCATCTAAATCATCTGAAAGTCATTTTCATAAGAAACAAGGCAAAAAAAAAATCCAATAAAGACTTAACACAGGACCTGGAGAGGCATTTGGCCCTTCAGTTGATTCAGCTACTGTTCACTAAAGCCTCATCAGAAACGGTCTCAGTGGAAGTGTGGCTGTCAAGAAGCCATTCTTGAGGCAGGGAAACAGGGAGAAAAGGCTGAGGTATGCCAAACTACACAAGAACTGGACTGAAAATCAGTGGCAACAGGTCTGATGAAGTGCTGAAATTTTAAAATGTCAACATTATTAAATCAGTGTGGGATCATCTGACAGAAGGGGAGCTCTGAATGTCCTCCAACAAGCATGGAGAATACAGGTGGTCATACCAAATATTGACTTTGATTACACACCCACACTGTTTTTGCCTCATATACTGTATATTCGGTTGTGTTTCCACATGGTCAAATAAACTCACTGCACCCATTTTCCCAAGACTTTCACAGTACTGCAGGTCATGGTAGCAGGCATCATGAGATGGCCATTAACTCTGAGCCTCTTTCACAGTGTAACGCAGGAACGCCGTTTTGAAAACATACCGTCAAGATTCCTCTTTTATGTTAATCCCTTTTTATCTGGGACAGCCCCAAATCACACACCATGTACAGAGCTTTAGCATTGTCCAGCTGTTCCCCTACAGTAGTACCCCAACAGATATAAAATAGGGTCATGTTTACATGACAAAAATAAAAAACAGCACAAAGGAAGTCAAACAGTCAAAACTCCCAAGCACTTTTAAGCAGGAGTTCAAACTTATAAAGGACCAAGTTCAATCGCCAGTGATTACACTGGTGACTGACAGCTCTGTTAATGGCAGGGAAGAAAATGAAAGATAATAGTGATGAAACTGTCAATAAGATCAAGCCAGTCGGTTTATGGTGTGCAGCTGAAGGTGTTTTTACGATGACAGGCAAGACAAATACACTTCCTCTAATTAGGACTCAACCCGTTTTCAAACTCAAAACTGTTCTTCAGAAGAACGAGGCCCACATACAGGCGTACACAGGCCTGTACACCCATGCACAAGCAGCTGCATTTTTAAACACATTAATACGCTGAGTGACGCATGCAAATGTGTTCCATTAAAAGAAACAAACAAGAGAAGGATGGTGTTGGGGTGGGTGGCGGGAATGGAGACAGATGTGAGTAATGCTGGTTGACACGTCGAAGAGAAAAGACAAGTGATGTATGGGAGGACAGTTAAATCCTCATCTGATCGTCACATTATGACTAATGGGACAATGAATGAAGAAGGAGAAGATGAAGTAGTCTTGTATTGCTCGAGTAAGGATTTTCTGTTCCCCTGGTTTAGTACACTGAGCAGGACATGACAGTAGGAAGGAAGGACAAAGTGGAGGCAGAGGAAGTGAGAGGAAAAAGGAAGATGTAAAATGAGTTTGAGTAACAGGAGGAGGTTGAATAAAATGAACACTGGGAGGAGAGGAGAACAGCGGGATTTGGCCTCGATGCTTGCTACCTTTTTGCGGAGACGAAGCTGGGGCGGGGGATCGAGAAAGACAAATGTGAGAAGAGGAATGGAAGAGATTGTTGGTAATGTTAAAGGTTAAGGGATGTTAAAGGTGAAGGGATGAAAGGACGAGGGAAGACTGATAGTTGGACGGAATGGATTGAGAGCAAATGTGGAAAGAATGGGAAACTGGGAGAAAAGGGCACTGTTGACAAGGAGAAAGGAGGACAGAGAGGAGTTAAGAGGAAAGGAAGACACGAGCACAATGGAGCAACTCTGAAGATGGATCAGGAGATACATGCTTAAATGAAAGAAGGGTGATCACCGCTGCCTTAGATCACATGTTAATCATTCGCTTCAATACCTCAGTATACTATGAAGCAAGCTCAGCCTCACCCCTACCGTTTCCCCCGCTGTGAACAACAAAACCATATTTCCACCATCTTTATTTTACAGCCGTAACGTGATTTCAGGGTTCAGTAAATAGTCTTTCATCATCCACTTATCACACTACGGGAGTAAAGGTTTTTCCACTTGTGCTTCTTAGAATCACCTTCATATCTCACAAAGCTAAACTGATCACAGCGTTTACGTGCCAAAAGACTCGCAAATACACCGAATGTGAAGAGTGTCTGCTGAACAAAAATAGATTAAAACACAAAATGTCAAGGTGCTGCTTTAATACGCTCCCCCTTCGCCTTCCAAAGCAGGCAGTCCATTCCTCCCAGTCATTCTGTCGACGGGGCTGCTGCCATGCTTGTACTACGGCATCCATCACTCCTCATCCCTCGCTCACACCTTACTTTATTTCTCCCGCTATGAACCTCTCCTCTGTGCCTCCTTCTATGCCTAAACACCATTTCACTTGCTCCAGGCTACGCTCCCCTAAAGCTAAGGCATTAGCATATTTTTCATTCCGCTTCCTCCAATGTTTTAATGGTGCATAAGCAAAGCATCTTATGGAGAATATGAAGCGTGAGAAGAAGAACAAACAATTTAAGGAAACTGTTTATATTGCAGGTATTCAACAGCTAAAGGAAATTCCTAATTAAAAGCTGACATGAAAAACAGAAGTCAAACTTGTGAGATTTTAATATATTCAGTGTGTGCAGACCTCTGTGGCATTTCCACACTGTGCCAATTAAACACAAAGCTGGTTAAGTTTGTAAAGGTTTACTGAAATTCACTTGTTTTTAACCAAATTTAACTTCTACACGTGGTTTTCCAAAAAGTCTAAAAATGCATAATTTACTGAACTGTTATTAAAAAAAATGTACCAATACAATTTTAAACTTTTTGCAATGAAAATGCAGCCATGGTAGTTCTGGATTTGATTTGTTTTACCAAAGTATATCCATTATTCCCTGGAAAAGCATCTATTAAATCTATTCAGTACAGAAACTTGCCTGGGGGTGAATATGTTGGTGTAACTATGGCACCATACCGGTGAGAAAAGAAACTAGAAACCCCGGAAAAGTGCTGCAAAATTTGAACCTGAACTTCAAAATCAGTATGCAGTGTTCTATATTCCTGTAATAAAGAAAACACTGCATACTGATTTTGAAGTTCAAGTTCAAATTTTGCTATCCTTTATTATCAAAGTTCAGTTCTCCCTCCCCGTTTTCTTTGCTTTAGCACATGCACGCACACACACAGTGAACAGCCCCAGAAAGCTGAGGTGCAGCAACAGTGCAGCAGCACTGCAAATGTGAGCCAAGTGTTTACTTTGGTTTTGCATCACTTTGCTCTTTACATACAGATGAGAAAAATAGCCTCTGATGTGGTGCTATTCCCTTTCTAACTCCAATATTAAACATCCCACCTCTGGTTTTTTCATATTTTTATGCTTTTCTAACATGAAGATTTTTGGGGGGATTTTTTTTTTTATCTGAGTAAAGGACAGTTTATGTTGTGCGTGGCTCCAGCCCTTTCCTACTGACACACAGCACTGCTGAAAATCCTCTGTCACCTTCTAACTGTGCTACCACCACATGGGTTTCAAATATTTGGGCATCGCGTTCGAAGGGTTATCTGTATCGGCTCCAACACTGCGCAGAAGTTTCAGTGTCATTATTTCTCAAAGCCAATTACCCGACTTTCTTGGACACCTCAAGTGAATTACAACCCATAACTCTCATCCTCGTGCCCTTCACCTTTTACTGTGTTGCTCCGCCTCCGACCAGTCACGGCTGTCCAGTAATAATTTATTAACTGTCTCGTGTCCCATTCCTCCATTTTTTTTTTTTTGATTGTGTTTATTTCATTCACATTGCATGATGGTGGTGAGGTTCCCCTCTATTGACCAACATGTTTCCTAGCTCAAAGTCACAGGTAAATGGTGCAAGATGACGGGAAAAGAGACCAGGATAAAAGAGATGGAGAACAGAGAAGGAAATTAATTAAATGGCTGAAAAGAAGAGCGAGTTCTTTATGAAGAGGGAATAAGGGTGTGTGAAATATGTACATTACTGTTAAGATGAGGGGTAGGCTGGAGGAAGGTTTATGAGAGTTACAGGGGGGAGCTGAAGACAGGAAAAATATGGAGTAGAAACAAGATGAAACGTCCTTGAAATGGAAAGGTCACAAGCGGCTTTCATGGCCACTCTTCTCACACAATTTTCACGGTGAATAGTAAAGAACGTGAGAATGACAACTAATGAGGATGGTATTTAAAAACAGATTAGATGTTTGGTCCTGCAAGACCAATTTTAAAGGTGATCCTGAAATACACGCTGCTTATTATAATACAACTTAAAATTAACAAAATTCTCAGATGTCTCTTCTTTAATGTATTAATATTTCCAGGTTAAAGTCAGTCTGATCATTGAGCCACTATCCTATTTAAATTATATCATATCACTATAGGAATAGTTCTTGTTAGGAATCAGTGGGTCTGTTTTCAGAAATCAAGACCACGATGCAGGTGCACGCATGGTCTAAGGCTCTTATTGTTTGAGTATAAACTAACAAGGTTAAAATAATTTGATATGCCGCAAACACTAGGCTTTTGGTAGAGTGCACTCAACTCCTCTGGCAGATTCAGTGAATTTAGAGATCCCAGGATACTGGTGGAAAATGTGCACGTGGAAATTTTTAAATGATATCATTATTCTTGTAATTTTCGGCAAAAAGAAAGTAACCTTTTAATTTTTTTTCCTTCTACGTAATCGCTATGACTGACAATATGCAATTCTTTTTCACACCATCTGAACGGTCACAAAAAAGCTTTTTGATTTCGTAAAATCAGCTGGTCTCACTTGGCCTTTGCCATCTTCATTAAGTTTCTTAGCAGACAATAAATAGCTTCACTACACCAGCAAATGAACACAATAAGGGCACTTGTAAATAAAGCCTACCTCAATCCTTCCCGTGTCTGGCTGGAAGCCTCTGGCTGGGTCCTCAGTTGTCACTCTACACTGGATTGCACAGCCATTCACCCTGATCTTGTCTTGTTTGAGGCCGAGTTCTGGCAGGCTGCGGCCCTCACACACATGGAGCTGAGCATGCACCAGGTCCACACTGTTGCAGAGAGAGAGGCGATGAGGTGAATTATGGACAACTTGAGTATGGTTTGAATAGCCCTTAATTTCCCTTGATGTCACTGTGGAGAACATTTTTTCCACACTTACAAGGCTTAAGGGAGCAGAAAGACCACTTTCCCCTTAATGTAAGATTTTTTTTTATTTTTTTTTTTGCTATTCTTGGCATAAAATCAGGACAGAGAGGGTATGGAGATAAAATGGGTTTACCTCTCACTCGAGGAAATGAATCTGCCGTGTTTGACAAGAAAACAACACGCTTGATATTCTACTACCAATTTAATGCTGCTGAAACAATAACTCCTGGACAGTGAGAGAGGGGTAAACAAGCTGGGCACAGCAAATCCAATTTTACATAATCTAACCAAGTGATAAACGGGCAACATATCTTGTGTTCATTAGAGATTATTAGGGATACTACAGTGCTACAAAGATGAATAGACCACTACCATTTTTGCTTTATTAAAATACGAATCTGTCACTCTCGCAGATTTAGATTACAGATGCTCACAGCATGTGTGTCATTCAGCTCTGTGTATTATGATGTTACATTTCAAACAACATCAGAAAAGTAAAGTATACAAATTGTTTTAGATATGCAAAACACTTTATTCACAATCTAGAAATGCATTATCACTCAGGGGCAAGTGCATGCACACAAACAGCAGTACATTATGTAAATCTGTATTCAGTAATTATTCAATATAGGAAGGAATTTAAATGCAAGAGGGACAGAGACGTTCTCCCATTTCCATGAGCTGTAACCCTTAACATCCATTTTGGATCATCTGAATGCATTTATTTAAATGTAAAGCTCAAATGAGACGTTCAAGGTTAAGCTTCATGACCTTGTGCAGTCAAACACGCAACCGAAATGTCTAAAAATACTTCTGTTTATTTTATGGGGACACGTTTTAAATGCAGCTGTGGACAGACACAGTGTGTGTGTTGGGGGGGGGCGCGTAATTCCTCACGCATAATGTCCAGGCAACCCACCCGCTGCCCAAGACAAACTACTAAGCAACCTCTCCACCTTGAAGGGTGAATGAGAAGCAGGAAGAATACATATTAGCACAGAAGCTTAGATCACGGTCACCGTTCTGGCTTCCATCTCCTTTATGTCCCATTTCTGTTGCATCCACATCGTGGTTAAACAGAAGCACAATTATGCATCAGCCTGGTTTGAAATGTGCTGGTGGAAGACACCAACTCTCCCTTGATAACTTTGGACAGGCGCCAGCATCACGTCTTTGTTCCACTTTCATGAACAAGTTGGAACTTTGAAGTTAGACAGCTCCACTCAAATCTTCCAATAACAAAAGAACGAGATGAAATGAGACACACTGAGATATGCCCCCAACAGCAGTTATGGAAATTTTTCTCAGTTTCCCTGTATTTTATTTTTAAATTAGGACACCGATTTGCAGCCAGACTGACTAGTAACCAGTGTTTGTTGGTGGTAGCCAACCACACTCTGAGGACTATAGTCCTTTACCAGACAGCACATGGGAATAGAGATTTTTATTTGTGTCTCTTAGTTGTGTACAATTTTATTGAGGCAAATAACTGAGATAAAATTATAATACAAGAGTTATTTACTTATTCACCGACTCAAAGTCAGTGAAGGCAAATTTAAATACAGTCACAATTATTTTTTGTTTATTAATTCCTTCTGTCAGCAGTTCAACTTGCTCACTTAATATAACACACTGATATCTGCAGAGCATTAAGATATTCATTGGAAGTAATGCAGGATGAAAAACAAACAAAAGAAACAGGACTTTTATAGACAAGTATTCAAATTCCAATATACTGCTTATGAGATGGAAAACGGAAACTCTGTTCTACTGAACTTCTTTACTGTTATGCAAATAAATATTTCAATGACAAACAAGATGACAAAACATTTTCTCAGTTGAGAGTCAAATGTTTGATCTGTGCAATAAAAAAAGCCAAGTCTGACCTAGATTTCTTTCTGTACATAATTTATCTGGAAAACATAAGGCTATTCTGATTGAATGAGGCGCCTTGAAGGTTTATGAAACTCATTGTATACTAATTTGACTCAGGCAAATTCAAGTGCCTGCAGCAACATCTGACCCTCAGTGCAGACATTTACAGAATAAAAGTCATTTGGATCATTAGCAAGTTACACAATGTGGCCCAACTATGCAGGAATGGGGATGAAGGCAATTTGCCTTCAGTGAAGTAAATGCCGCGCTACAGCCTAAGAGCTGTTGCTCGGCTACGATAAAAATGTGAGGACAGTAAATGCTACATGTCGTAACTGCTGGCAAACTACAGAACACAGAGGATTAACCACAGAGTTATTAGGACTGACCTGAAACATCTGTACAGAAACTAAGTTGGATACTATAAGCAGGGACGAGAGTTTGATAGCTGAGACTTCAGGTTAGGAATGATGTAGCTAGCTGAACAATATGTCCTGAAAGCTCTGACTCAAGCAGATTACAAATCCACATTTCCACACCTTCAAATAATCTCAACCTCTGAGAATGACCTGTGGTAAGAAGGCTAAACCAGGGACTGAAGATCAAGAAATATCCAAATGGAAATACCGTTTGTCCAGACGTCACGAGGAAGGTGCTGTGCCAACGCAGGAATCTGAACGTAACAGTCTTTACTAAAATATAGATGCTACATATGCTATGCAGGACTTATTTACAAGCCTAGGACATAAAAATCAGTTTGAATATATACTTTATAACTGAAAAAAATTATATGGTTTGGGACATGCATAATTAATAAGTGGATTATTAATATTCTCCAATCTCACCATTTATGTTTTATGGTTCAATGCAAGAAATATGCCAGATCTATCTGGAAGTTCTCAGTACAGTAATGTTCTGTCATTATATACACTACTAAAAGTACGTGGAGCCCAGAAATTGTAAAACCTACATCAACAAAATTAGAAAGTTTAAAAACAGACGCACTACTTAAGCAACCTGGTTACACACTCTGTATGCAGTCCATCGCAGCTCTCTGCTTCTTCACCTAATACTTTAGTGCAGCCTCAGATTACATCGACACACTTCATGGCTAAAGTAAGGCAACAGCCAATAAAAGCATTTACTTTTCTGACACTGCAGCTACTTCTCTCTCTCTCTCTCACACACACACACACACACACACACACACACACACACACACACACACACACGCGTTTGTTTTCTGAGCATGACTTCACTACAGTGCTACCCTTTTTTTTTCTTAACTTATTATTGACAATGAATGCATCATGTAAATTAAATATTTTAATGTTCTACAAATTTCACTATCAAGCAAAAGTCTGATACCTTGACAGCCCAAAATTCAGACTTGGTTTCTCTTTAATGTGACGTGTAATGTGTCACACCAATGCAGCTGTGCCAAGGATAGCTGCCACTGCCTTTAGCACACATTTACTCATTTTTACTACATTCAACTTGGTGAGACTGTAAAACCTTGCTGAAAAGTGACCAGGTCCATTTATCCATGGCCAACATGTAATTTGATAAAAGTCTGCTAATTTAAAAGAAAAAAAAAAAAGAAACAAGTGGTTGACCTCTATGCCCTGCAAATTGTGTATGCACTCTCTCATGCAAGTACCCTTCATGCACCGAGCACTTGGCAGGCTACAAATAGCAGTTTAATTATATTTTGCCTAGAGCACACCAAACTAGGTACTCCTGAGTTGCAGCACTACCCAGCCCAACGTTTGTTCTTTGTCAGTTAGATGGTGGAAATTTGATTAAATTATTTTGTTTCAAGTATGAGGCACGTAAGCACAACATAAGCTGAAAATGACGACAAGATTCAGACTCGGGAACCCACCGCAGTACAAGAACTTTAGACTGCATTCAGAAATGATCAGTCTTTTTTTTTTTTAGGTTTTAGTAGAGCATATTCCCCAGTTTAGCAAATAATTACAACACATCCAATGCATTACTAAGCTGCCTGCATTTTTTCTTTTATACATGAAGCCAACGAGAGCCAAGGAAATCTACCTTGTGCAAACTTTGTAGTTGTAGAAATGCAAATGCCTTTTCCAACTTTATTAATGACAACATAAAATATGTCTCTATACTTGATACATTTTTGCATCTTTGCATTTAAAAATATAATGAATATTTTTACCTATTTGGTAAAAATTCTGTATTTGTACTTAACTTTTTCAATGTCTCTAGAGCACTGCTTATTCTGACTTTAAGGTCATACCTTCGATACATCCAAACCAATATTTTTTGTCCTGAAAATGCTAAGGATATATAAATCCTTCAACATGCCCAAGTCCAATATTAGATCTCTGTTCTGCTCTCTTTCAGCTGACAAGTTCATTTATTATCCCTGCCAGAATTGCTTTTTGTTTTTTTTAAAAATGCTGTCAGAACCCAAATGCCAAATACATTACTTGGCCTTTGCTTCTACCATCTGTGCAACAACCTCACTTAAGGCTACTTAAGTTGCTTGTAAATACTTACATTAACTCTAAAACACCAATCTACTAGAGATATAAATAAGACATACGCTTTCTAAACTATGGAACTACATGAAGGTCCAAGCATTGGGCCTTTCCCGCATTGGCTAGATTCGTTAATGACTGCTATTAGCACATCGTGCAAGTCAGAGTTCATGATTAAAAAAAACCCCACTTTTTCATGGACCAGCAACATAAACCATGTTTCATCAGGACAAAGCAGATGGCCAAGAAATGTCTGAAGAATGGAGGTCGGTCTTCATACCGTGTTATATTTCAGCTTTGATGGCCAAACACACATTTTCTTGTGGCATCTGAGCATTGACTTTTAAAATGTCACTGGCCTTATGTTTGGAAGGAAAAGTCCTGATAGCCAAATTCACGTTACACTCCAGCGCTAAAGCTCTACATTAAAGACACCGAGACAAATCAGCTCTTGCAGTCTTCGCAAGAAGTCTAAACTCCAATTGAACTTACCACGTCTCCCTCCGAGAAACTTCAAAGATGAGGTAAACCCTTTCATCTAAAGTCGAGGTCAGGACCGTGCACACATTGTTTATCCGCCAATGCAAATGTTTTATCCAAGCTAGCTCACGTCTTATCAGTCTAACACACTCAACCTGACAGAGGATTTAGCTGCAGCCTAACAAGACATCGCCGTTAACCGAGTCGACTTTAACATCTTTTTATCTAAATGTCATGTTTGATGAGTACAATATTCCCATCAAAGACAATGGAGCCAGTTCCTTTCCCAAGATATCCTGCACTGGAAATGCTGAATGAGTGAGCTATGGTCATGTAAATATAACGGATTCATGAAATTTTTAGATTATGTACTAACCAATCATGATCTATGTAGTTTAACCCGTTTTCATGATCTATGGTTTAATTAATTTGCCTGTTACGTTGGATCTAGAGCCTTCAACAAGCCATAGCTGTAGGTTAGTGTATACCTGATATACTGTTAGTGTTTGACTCTGTATAAAAACAAATGCAGAAATGGTTTCAAAAGTGCCTTTTTTTTAAACTGCTAATATTTAACAGGATTGTTTTCATAGCTCCATTTATAGTTTCGTACTGTCGTAACTCATCAAGGAGATTATTTACCATATTTATTATAACACTGATAATGCATAAGTACATTTGGCTGCTTTGCCATTTGGTTTATTACATTTGTTCTTGTAAAACTCCTAAAACTGATGGTTTTATGATTAATATACATGATTCTTGCCCAACACAAAAGTGGAATAGGTGAAAACAGTCTAAGGTTCATGGCAGTATGCCTACATCAGACACGGGAACAGAAACTTTTCCCAAAAAAAAAAAAAAAAAAATTTCCTTAAAAAAAAAAAT
>VVHJ01063823.1:14020-29731 GCA_015107715.1 Tylochromis polylepis
GGGAAAAAAAACTTTTCCAAAAAAAAAAAAAAAAATACATTTCCTTCAAATGAAAAATTATCCTAAAATTACTGCAGGTCATCTCCAGAGTCAAGAGTACAATGAAGGTTTCATTAAAATGTAATTCTATTAAAATGAATCATCATGTCTGCCCTGAGTTATGCTCCGGTTACAGTGCCAAGGTGCAGGGAGATCATAGCAGAGGATGTATAATGTACTGACCTGTGACACAGGAGTGAGCCCCTACACACCCACTTTTTCCCCATTAAATTCTTAAATATGTTCATAACAATCTACATGGACATTGCCAGCATATGATTATTTTTCTGCCTTTCCCTTTTGTTATTATGGACACACTCATATGACTTACCTTTACCAAACACATTCCTACATCATCACATTACATGGAAAGTGCATTAGCCTCATTCTTGAACCTGAGAACACACCATCGAGCAGCAAGCACAGAAATCTTTGTCTCAATCTGTCACATGTGCACACGCGCACACACAGAGGCCATGAAGGCTGAGTACTAATTGCATATCATTTTCAGTCGTTTCACTCGGAGCTCGTTAGCAGGGGAGAAGGGGGTGGCTGCGCGCCCGGAACTAAAAGTGGAAGACAGAAAGAATATAGTATAGTGAGAAGAGGAAGCAGTTTGTTGTGGCCATAGGAGATGAGAAAAGAGGGAAGGAGCAACGTAAGGAAATAACACAGACAAAGAAAATGTCCAACTTCACTCTGAGGAACTATACAGATGGAGGAAATTAAAAACCAGACAAGATGACAGCTATACTTCTAATGTTCAAGGCAGGAAGGTGAGAAATGGAGTGGAAGGAGAAAGAGTGGGAGTATGGTAAAGGATAAAAAGCTGGATCCTAAGACCGAAAGAACGAGTGGGAAAAGAGGGAGTGTGGAAAAGATTGGATTTGGCCTTGCTCAAAAGAACAGAAGGAATGAAGGCAAAGAGGAGGTGGAAGGATGTGAAGGTGGAAGAGGGAGTAGAGGGGGGGAGAGCAGTTGCAACTGGAAGGAAGGATAGAGGGATTTGATGGATAAATTGGAGTGTGGAGTGAGTGGGATAAGAAGGAGGATGTCCATGTCGAATTGAGAAGGGAGCGAGGGAGTAAGTAAAATGAAATGACTCAGGGTAAGGGCTAGATAATGGTAAAACAGGGAAGGAGATAAGGCAGGGAGGAAAAGAGAGGAGGTGGCAGTGCATAAAGCGGGAAACCTTTAAAGAATTTCTTGTTACAAAATGAAAGTATGGCAGAAAAAAAAAAGAGCTTAAAGTAATTATTTGACTTTCAGGTAAATATACATTACAGTTTTCTAGCTGAGTGTAAGAGGAAAGGATTTATATCATCATGTCTGTTTGCTCAGCAGCCTCTACATCCAACTTGCATACCTAACAACATGGAGAAACTGCTTGTCTGGTCATATGAAACATACAAGAACTGAACAAACAACATAGTATTTAAATTAAATTTGGGGAGCTCTTTGGCAGATTTGGAATCAACCAGGCTAGCTGGGGGGGTTTTCTCTGCTCGTCTCTGAGCTACTATTACACACTCCGAGATAAATGGCAGCAATCTTTTCACAGAAAGAAAGGAAATGAGTCCTATGTCTGCCATTTTCAGTTTCAAGTTTAAGGTGGTAGAAACAGGAAGAAAGACTGTAACGAAGGACCAGTTTTTATGCATACATCCATCCAACCTTAAATCTTTTCAGCTTATCCAATTCAGGGTTGCAGGGAGTGCTTAGAGCCCATCTCAGCTGCCACAGGGCAAGGTGGGGTATACACCTTGGACAGGTCGCCAGTCTGTCACAGGGTAATATACAGACACATAACCATTCATGCTCACGTTAACACTTGGTGCCAATTTAAAATCACCAATTGACCTAACCCCACTAAATCTGTGTCTTTGAACTGTCGGAGGAAGCCGGAGTACCCGGAGAGAACCCACACAGAAAGGCCCCAGACAGATGGTGGATTTGACCACACGTTCTTCTTGCTGTGTTTCAGCAGTGCTAACCACTGCGCCACTATCCTGCCATTTTATAAAACATCATTGTAAATGTAATTTTCTGCTTCCATCTTCTGTCCTGTTCCTCACCTTTTTGCTCCCGTTCTTTTATCTTCTATCGTCTTTTGCCCCTTCCCTTTCCACATGTGGCCGCATGCAAAACATTTGCCCTTTTTGAAGCAAAAACGTCTTTATAACGTCATTACCAAACGGAGCTTTTGTTCACATCATTTCAGGGTGTACTCGCATGTTTTCTAGGTATATCTGTTCATGTTCACACAAGCCACGTCTCCGGTAAATACATTTTTCAAGATGGCTTCAGGGCAAGTGGTAAAAATGCAAAACAAATATATTTCTCATTTCAGTAAACCTAATACAGACTCTTGTCTACTAAATGTGCATACACATTCAGCATATACACACACACCAACTCATGTCTAAATAAATGACTGGGGAAAAAATAGCTAAAATGCTTTCCAAGTGGGGCCTGCAGGAATAGAAATGTTGAAAAACAGTATAACAGATAAAGTGTTAGCAATGGATGGCAAGGGAATAGAGAGAGGGATAAACACAAACAAAGGCAAGAGGAGAAATCAGAAGGGGAAAAGACGAATAGGACGTGGAAGAAAAGGAGATCCACAGAGAGAACGATGAGGACAAAGAGAGGAAAGTATGAAGGACGGATGGAAGGGACAATAAAGATGAGGTAAATGGAGCGAGAGAGAATATCAAAGAAAAGCAAACAAAGATGAAGCAAGAGACAGACAGAAAGGAGGGAAATGAAGACGCCACCAAGCCTCCCATCTTGGTTTGTATGAATTTCATTAGACATTTTTAGACAGCAAACAAGAAAAGAACAGGGAGCTCGGGTACAGGAGGTGAGAAATGGACAGACAGGATGAATGAGATGAGGAGGGGGATCAAGAAATGAGAAATTTGAATCCTGTGGTGGGAGGATGCTGTTTTGGCATTAATTTGACTGGCAGTTAAAAAAAAAAATTTTTTAAAGAAATTGCCAGTTCAAATGCAATCAATGTGGCTGGACATGGAAGAGGGAGGAAATATTGTACAATAATGCAGGAAGAGGAAAAAATCAAAATGAGGGGAGGAGAGATTGAAAAAAAGATTTGAAAATCAATTGCTTTCCACTTACGATAGTGTGTAAAGATGTAGTTTGTGGAGCAGGATAAGGCAAGGAGTCAAAATATGGACAAAAATGTTGCTATGGCAGACATCCGCACATAAAATACATCCAGACAGATTAGATACCAACCCCCCTCCCCCTTTGCAGCTTGCCTTCGCCCCCATTTTCTCAAGCCTCACTATGAGCCTATTAATTAATTCCTGCTTTCCTTGTTATGAAGCAGATGGAAGTGTGAGGAGAGGAATGCAAACTAACTGGTGTCCAGAAGGCAGCGAGGAGCAAGACGAGAAAAGCCAAAAGGAGACCGAGAGAGGAGGGGGTGGAGAAACAGAAGGGACAAAGGGAGAAACTGCAAACACAGGACGGCCACAGAGAGAAACAAATACACAAAAATGCCAACAAAACATTTTTAAAAATACATTTTTCAGACACAGTCTATCATACTGTCTGGCCAAGCTATCTACCTATGACATTAGCTTCTTCTATTCAATCACCAAAGCAATACAGTAACTTAAGCATTGCATTACATCGTCATAGGTGTAAGAATAAGACATCCGACTACTTCTTTTACCAAGACTCATCATCAGTCATCCAGACAGATGGTTATTGTCCATCTTGTGCAGGTAGAACAAAATAAATATATATCATAAACCGGCAGCATTAGATATACTGTGAGTGTAATGATTACTGTCAGTCTTGATAATAGAGTGTCAAGTTTGTCACGAGTATTTTCAGCACAGCCTATATTTGAACAGGCTACCCAAGTATAAATCACAAACACTGTTAGCAATGTGTTTGTGTTGTTTTTTTTCTATTTTCTCCATTCCTCTGAGAAAACAATGATTTATTAGTCGACAACCTTGACAGTCTCACAGTTGGACAGACAACATAATGTCTTGGCTGGTTATAAGCTAGATTTAAGTTTTTCTTCACGTCTATTCATCAGAAATTTTGTTTCAAAAAAGAAAACCCCATGACTATTGTATCAGGCAAGTCACGGGACGATTTTTAAATTATTTATTTTTAATTACACAAAGCAAGAAGTAATTCAATCAAAGACAGAGTTATGTATAGGGCTATGAAAAAGAAAATTGGAACTTTCTTAAGAAAGGGAAAAGCAAGCAATAAAAAAAATGGCTTAAAACAGCACCTTCTGGCAGAGTTTTTGAAAAGGGCTAATAATTTATGACATGAATCGTGGTTAATGTATCTGCAGTTGACAAATCGTGAACAGTCGGGTCAACCCCCAACTACAGCCTGCCTGCACAGCTTATATTGCTGAATTGTATGCATGAAATGCTATGCAGGCCCAAGTATCTCCTTGAAGGCAAACAGACACACAGACATTGCTTCGTTTCCCTTCTAACTACAAGAAATCCAACATCTCTGACAAACACGGCTGGGTTGACAGCTTTTTTTGTCCGTACAAAATGCTTTATTAACGTAACATGAACTCGACATGACCAGCAAATATTTTCTGTCAAATGATCTTACCGTTTCGCCCATGAGCTTTCCAAGGACTTTGATCTGAAATCACCAATCATTAAAACTACTACTCTGAGATAGCATGGAAGCAGCAGACTCCTGGCTCATGTAAGTCCTCATTTACATTTGACTTGTATCTCAACTTTATATTTGCACTGCGCTACATTTCAAGGCTTTCATGGGATCTAACAGGAGTAAGAGCTCTCAGCATAAGCTCTAGACTGATGTGTAAAATTGATGTGCTGAGCTACACTTGAAGACACTGTGGAGGTGATTAGACTTGGATATTGACCTGATGTCTGTGTCCACAGCTTAATATTAACTCAACTCTGCTGGTTTGAAATAAAAACCTACCCGCAGACGTAAATCAAGGTGGTATTGAGTGAACATCACCATGGTCTACAATGAGTGCACCAGCTGCACTGAATTCATCAAGTAGGCTCCTGCCAGTTGCAAAATTTCCTTTGAACTGGGCCCAAAACTGAGCCTGAAGGTAAAACAGTAAAAAGTCTGAAGTCCCACAAGCCCCCATGAACCCTGAAAAATCCCTCATACACCTACGCAACACTCGAACATGTTTATACTGTGTGCTTCACTCTTATCTGTGTATCCCAGGTACCCCGTCTCAAAGCAAAAGGCAATCGTGTAACATCATGTGTTTTTTGAGACCACTGAAAGTTAAACCTAGTCTTCTCCATATATTTTTCCTCCAACCACTTTTGGGAAAGAAGGCTTGGTTTTCTACACATAATTTAGCATCTTTTATTACATGTTGATTACCAAGTACAATCAGGCATTTACAATATCAAGGCCTAGAAACCTACAATAACTAGATGAAACCTGAATTTCCAGCACTTTTGGGGCTTTTAATTAATGGAATTTAGAAACATATTTCAACATTGGATCATTTATAATCAGCTACTTCTAGATAGATGAAAATTATACAATTAACATCTTTTGAGTTGCTCAGCAACCCAATTGTATCCTGCAATCATTTGGAAATAAACAGCATCTACCCCTGCAGAATTATGGTGAAAATATAATTATACATCTACCTGCCTTGGAAGAAAGAAAAAAAGGGGGAAAAAAAAGAAAAGAAACGGGAACAGTGCATCTCAAGAGGTTGTACTTAAATTTAAATAAAATTTCTCTTAAAGTCTCCAAGGACGTACATAGAAAACAACGCAACAAATCCACACCAGCAGACACACAAAAACCAACAAAAATGCACAAGTCCATACAGCGCTGATAAAAGGCAATCCGAGTTCTCTCACTCGGAAAATTGCACAGCAGAAGTCACAAATAGAGACTGAGAGGAAAGACGCAGATAAATAACCCACCTCCCTCAAACACCCACAGATTTGCAAGTCAACATACCAAATACACATGTAGTTAAAAATCCATCATGTGTGTCACACTCAAAGATATCCAAGAGGAAGCAAGCAAACAGCACATGCAGACAGATTTATGAAACCCTACAAACAGACAAAGAGATAGATATACACCACGACACAGGGCCATGAGTCAGACCAGCCAGATAACGTGATAAGTATAAAATATGAGCTTTGGCAGAATAAAATGGAGGCAACAACAATAAGGAGAGAGTACAAAGGCTAGAAAAACGATATGCAATAAATACAGCGTGAAAGAGAAGAATGAGGAGAGTGGGGCAGAGAAAGAACAAAATGAATTATGTGCAGATGAGTTAACAGCGAGCAACACATTCAGGGAAAGGAAACGGAGGCAATAGGGCCACATAAAGGATGAGGAAAGAAAAGGATGCTGACTAGAAGGTGAATTTTAGAAAGCATAAGAAACGAAGGTTGGTTTAACTAAAAACTAAGAAAAAGTCTAGCTCAACCCAGTTTATTCCCAAAACCCTAGATCGTGCTCCATTGCCTGCTTTGTGACTTACATACACAAAAACGAGACGTGAGACTGTCTGCGCAGGGGCTTGAGCCCACTGGTTCATTTTCTGATCAGACCCCTACCCCCACATTCTTTCATTATCCAAACAGGAGAAACAAGTGCATTTTATTGAGCTGCAGATTAATGTGCATTTGATTATCTACTGAGTGCTTATTGAAGCAGGCCACTGTATACAGCAGTTACTCAAAATAAACTACACTATCCACATTTTCACCACACATGTGATTTTACTTGTTTCACAAATTGATGTCTATAGCAAACAATGATGTCAGAGGTAAAGCCGGTCAGATGGATCTGTTAATGATGTCCTTTGGGGCGTCTTTAGAATTTAAAAAAAAAAAAAAATAAAAAATAAAAAAAGAGCATCACTGGTCTTATCCTTTTAATATGGAGGTTGTATTATTACCTTCAGTCCCACAGCTAAGTATTTTAGTTCTGCAGGGGGGAAAAAAAAAAAAAAGCACATACGGTTCTTAGAAGCACACACTGATGCATTCAGGGACCTGTGAAATTTACTTGTGTATAAAACCAGCTGCAAATCCATCACTAACCTTACTGCTAGAATTTTCTTAAGACAAATCAAGGATGAAACCCAGTCGCACAAAAAGAGTCGCAGAGACTCCTCTATATACCGAAGCTAAAAAGGAAAGATTTCTAATTAAACCCACTACTCAGAGCACATTAAATTTCCTTTTAATGTATGGATATTTATGTTTTCTTTTGTTCACACGTAAGAAATACCTTCCTTGACACAAGCAGATAGAGGCATTTGAGACAATTTATGTGGAAGCACGATTAAATATGATCTTCTCAATAGGGCTCCCAGCGTCATTCACCAATAGCTCGGCCTACTGTATGCCAGACAGCACAGTGAGGCAGCAAAGCTTCCTTTACGTGTAGCTAGAAGGGATTCAATCTGTCATTTCAGCCCATTATATTCCACTCACAGATCTCTGCCTAACAAGCTGGTGAATCATTTGAATGCAAGCAGCAGAGCTTGGCATCTATTTTGCTAGTCGGTGTGTGGGAGTGACAACCTAACAATATTGACAAACATGACCTGTGATTGGCTGGTTCAAACAGACAACGCTCCAGCACCTTTTCACACAAGCATCAGCGGGTCGAATGTACAATATGTCACACAAAGTGAATCGGTGCTTGACAAATCCCTTGTGGTTCATGACTGCGCAGTGAAGTCAGAAATGAAACTGACATCTTCATTAGGATGTCTTCAGCGAGAGCCAAGCCGCTTTTGCTGCTTCTCTTTGGTGGCAGACAATATTATTAAGGGCAAGAAAGAGAAGAAGAAAAAAAAAACTGCAGTCACTTGTGTCTCCAGCTTAGGAGAAGACTGATGTATGGCCCCCATGTCCCCACCCGCTGCCATCCCCCAGACGCAAGTCTGTCCCAAGGCCTTACTCACTACATGCCTCCCTCTGATGCAGACTCCTCTGGTCTTCGTCACGTGTTTGAAAAGACTTTGTTCAGAAGCCCTAGGCCCCGGGGAAGGGCTTTGGATGAATCTAAAGGGGATTACTGGACGAAACGTATGGAAATTACAGTTTAATTTATCATTTAAGCTATGGTAATTCATGCAAATACAGTTCTAATAATTCCAGCCTTGGGTTTAAATGGTGGTGCTCTTATGGCTGTGCAGTCGTCATACATGTAGAGGATAGTGATATAGTGCAGGAAGTGTCCCGTAACTTCTAATTTGTCTAATTTGTGTTTGTAACAAAAACATGACAAACACCAAAGGAACACAAAAGCAGGCATTACTTTCAGAAGAAAAACACAGAAAACCCTTTTCTCCCACAAAAAGGCACCCTATAACATAATCCCACTAACATGAAACCAATAGCATATAACTGCTAACTGATCATATTGTAGTCTACATCCAAATCCATTCAGTATATGTGGGTAGAGTTCAATAGTGAGAATGTAAGCAGCGGATTCTATTTAGTATCCAAACAAATATGAAATATGCCTACAATCTGCTGTGACTCATGTTTCTGAGTTCCAGGGAGGATGGAAGCAAAAGCATAAAAGTTGATGAGCAAAATCTTTTGCTCATTTTCTGTGAAGAACATCAAATACAAACACATTCAGCGATTTCACACTGTAAACCCCAGCTACACATTCATATTGCCCATGTAGCATTCGGTCCACTGGAGGTGCTGTGCCCCCTTCACCCCGTCCTCCTCCTACACTGCGTGCCATTAGTGTGTGCGCGTGTGACTGTGTGCTCCTGTTCCCCCCCTCACAAATGGCAATTAATCTTACACAAAAATGATTTTCAACTCTTCATCACAGATGCCATCTTAGAAATTGATCTTTAATAGGACACGTTCCCCAATCTGAATTCTTTTCTAAACCCTGTAGCAACAAAAAGAACTGCAACGTGGGACACAGCATAAAAGTGTCAAGTGCACAGAGTACATATGCAAATCTAATGCGTAGTAGAAAAAAAACAAAGCATAACAGACGTGTCAAATGTGTTTTAAGTATTTTGACATAAATTCATTTAATGACCCAATGATGTAGTGGATCTACCAGATTCGTAAACATCGGATGAATAACAAAAATATGAAAAAAACAAAAGGGATGAAAACAAACATGCCCGAGTAAGTCATGAAGTGACTCTGCCGAAGCCTGTAAGGCAAGTTTTAAGTTTAAGTCTTTGAATTCTGACGTTTTTGTCTTGCACATCCTTATGGCCTCGATGCTGATGGCTACTACCAACAGCTCCATTCATAATTAATAACAAAATGCTTTTATGTTCTCATCCATACATTTTTATTAGACAGGATGACTCGACTAAATGCAGAAAATTATTCAGAGACCTCAGTCCTTAGTGTATATAAAAAACTGGAAAAAATGGCAGCTGTCATGATCATCATGATAAGCTTACTTCCTGTTATCATAAATAGCCTCCACTCACTCTCCCACTCACACATGAATGAGATTCTCCCCTGGCATATTCACACACACACACACACAGCGCGACATCCCTCATTCTTATTCATCTGCTTACTTCTCAATCACTCACTGTATGCTTCGCTGCACAATTATAATCACCTTAAAATTATTTTATGACGTGCTCACAAGACCAAACAAATCTCCTCAGAGTGCACGCACACACAAATACTCACAAGTACACTTCATAACACACAATGCACAAAATGGCTAGATTCAGTTGGAAAATGCACCGCTTAGACACATTCATCAAAATTCTTTACACTAACATCAAAGCATACTGTACTATAAACACACACTCTGACAATTACTGCAATCATTATCTGGCATATTACAGAAGTGAAAGCATGTCCTCCGTACTGCTTAGTAGTATTTGTCTGCTAGTGGTTATTTTATGGATACGCACGCACAAACCCTGTGCGGCCACAGGAGAAGATGTGGATTGTTTACTGCGGCATGTGTTTGTGGTGCCGAGGACCACAGAGACAGGGGGGAGTAAACAACGAGGAAGGGCATGAATAGGAGCAGAAAGCAAAGGAAAGCGTTTCAGTGAGGAAATGCAAGAGAAAGCGATGGCTGGAACAATTAAAAAACAAATATTAATATATTATATACACACACAAAACAAATTTGTTTTTCTTTTTTTTTTTTTTTTAAATCAAAGGAATTTGCTCAGCAGGTGGAGCGAGAGAAATGAAGACAGTGCGGGCAACTACATGGCTGTAGGCAGTTTATGAGATCTTAATTAAAAACAAATGCACAGTGACTTTGAATTGACCTTTTCTCTAATATCTTAATATACTTAATGTGCCAAGAAACATGAGAAAGGCAAAGAGTTGAGAAAACTGAAGAGGGAGGGGGATAATTGCTGATGTGGCAGCAACTTCTTCAACTCCCACGTTGAGAAAGGAAATCAAAGCCAAGAGCAGAGAGCTGGAGATGCTGGCTGCTGAACTGAATATTCAACAAGGAGGAAATTAAAAAGAAGGACAGAACAAAAGGAAGATAGATGATTAAAAAAAAAAGCGAAAGAGTGAAAGACAAGAAAAGAGAAAAAAAGGCTTGACGAGAAAATGAAGGGTAGATAAAAGGCGTTATTATGCATCATGGCAAAGAGTGTTACAGTAAAATATATTCATGTAGGAATTCTCTATAGACTCAGACATATCTAACCGACGCAGACTTCGAACTCTGGTCCAGCAGGCTGCTGCGCTTTATTCTTACAGAGGCTCTGGGTCACTCGATTCGTCTTTTAATTCACCTCGTGTCCTTTTCCTTTTTCCAGTTCCGCCCCTCGTTTGTCAGACCCTCTTGTCAAATGATGCGAGGCATTGTTACTTTCTGTCTTTCTTACTCCCTTCTCTAACACTCTCTCAGCCTGATGATGATTGAGAGTGGTCATCTCAGACTAATTAGCAAGCCTAGACAGACAAATAACCAGGTGCAGCACACACATTTTCTCTCGAGCACTGCTATATTAATGCATGCACATGCACACATATCCACATATTTAGAGGCTAGAAGAAGGGTGGTGTACTTTCTCTCAAGTACACAGATAACCGAAAGCAATAAAGCCCAAAACAATGCTCACTCCGTTTGTCTGACACATAGGATCCAATTTCCTGCAACTTTGTCTGGAAATTTGACAAAATAGAAGTAATAAAAGCATGAGAACACTTTTGTTTTTGCTCTATGGACTATCATAATCTTGTTGCAGCACTTCTAAAAAGGCCATATTCCATGGCAGCCTCTTCTTCTGCTCATCCTGTTGCTGCATTAAGAGCTAAATGTAATGAAGGCATTTCTCTGAAACACTGCCTCTTATTGTCTCTCTCACCGTTTCAAAGAGCAAAACGGCATGGCGGGCCATTTATGTAGTCATAGTCATTTTTTCCTCAACTGTCACAAATTGTAGTCTTCAAACATGAAGTATCAGATAACATCAGAACCTGATGTTCTCATTAACACTGAACGTTGTACAGCAGATCCTGGTTATTCCACATCACAACACACATGTAACTAAACAATACTCATTTAGTATGGCCAGTCCTCACGATTATGGATATTTTAAATAATACTACCAGTTTAAGAAATTATCCTCACCAACCGGCCTCAATCAGGCCGACATAGCCCCCACCTCTTCCCCCTACTGTCACTCAGCACCAGATTCCCCACAGGGCTGCGTTCTCAGCCCCCTACTGTACACCCTATACACGTGTGTACACCAACCCACCCAAGCAACGTCATTGTCAAGTATGCCGATGACACAACTGTGGTTGGGCTCCCACCGGTGCTCAGAACATAACCTGAAGCTGAATCTTAAAACAAAAGAACTAATAATGGACTTCAGGAGGCAGAGACAGGTCCACTCCCCTCCAAGTATAAATGGAGAATGAGTGAAATCTGTCTCCACCCTTCCTGGTCACCCACACTCTGCCGATCTCACCTGGACCCACAACACCATCGCCCTGGTAAAGACGGCTCAGCAGCAGCTGCACTTCCGTGTCCGGAGGAAGAACAACATGGACCAGACACTGCTGCTGGCCTTCTGCCGCTCCTCGGTGAAGATCGTGCTCTCCTATTGCCTGGGTGTTTGGTGTGCAGGGGCCACAACTGAGAACAGGAAGGCTGTGCAGAGAGTAATAATAAACTCATTGTCTGCCCTCTGCCACTCCTGGAGGTCATTGCCAGATCCTCCTGTCTCAGTAAAACCAGGGCAATCACAGGTGACCCCTTGCACCCCGCCCACCACCTGTTTGACCCACTCTGGTCAGAGCACTCGGGTCATTCAGGTCCCACACCTCCAGACTCACGAACAGCTTCTTCCCCTTGGGCCATATGGAGTATTCTCCCCCACCCCCGCCTATTCTATTCAATCATCACACGATCAAAGTAGTCAATGCAAGAACTCCAAACAATTCAAATGTTAGACTTAATAACCAACACAGCAATGCAAGAACATGTTCATCAGTTTCACTGTGACACAAAAGCACATCGCACAGTCAGTAAAGTTCATATGTGAACTACTGTTTAAAAATTTAGCATTGATTGGCTATGTCAGTGATGAATTTGATGGACTTTGTTAAGTAACCATATAAAATGTATTTTTAACTTAACACTGACTGTTGGTGGCAACAGATTGTTTATTTCCATCTTGCAACAGAACAGGTTTAACTGTCTTTTCTTGTGGGTTAAAAGCTGCCTGGAAAGCTTCATTTTTCCTGCCAAGAATGAAAAACAACTGGCAAAACAATGATGAAATGAAGATGCTGCACAAAATATAATGGCTTCCTCCCAAAATTCTGTTATTACTCCTTAAGAAAAAAAACTTTTTAGTCCAAGTCTACTGCAGATATTCAGGACTGCATATGTTTGTACATCTGGACACGTCACTCATTTGAAACATAACACACATTAGTGAGCACATATTTGATAGCTTCTGTCATCATACACTACATCCTATATACAAAACTGCTTTAAAAAGGTGAGAAGCACATTGGTTTGGGGTGCTGGAGTTTATGGATCTGATGAAATGAAATCTTGGCCAAATCATTTTATTGGTCTGACCAGTTAGCTAGGGGAGTGTTCGCTAAATCCATCTGGCAGAAAAATGTCAAAGAACCAAGAAACAGACCCTGCTGTTTTGCATTGTATTTATAGATTACTGCAGCTAAAAACGCAGCAACTGCAGAGGCTGTCGTGAAGCAGATACCTTCCTTCATATGACATTTATACTTGTTTTGTGTGTGAATTTTGACAGGATAGAGTCTCAAACTGTACTTTAAATAATTACTGCATATTGTCAACAGGTGCAAGTTGGCCTTACTGGCCAAACGGCTTTTTTTCTGTGCTACAACAAATTCACATTCACAAACACTAAACACCACCACTCACGCACGTAATGTTTGTGGGGTTTGGGGTGGGGTTTTTGTTTGTTGTTGTTTTTTTATAAAAACAAGCAAAACAGCTTTGAGCTCATTGGCTATGACTGTTGATCAGCTGGTTTCAGATATAGCCGATTATGCGCTGGTCATATTAACCTTTGCTAAAGGCTGCCCAGAATAGAAACCATGTCGCTGTGCTGCAGACCACAAAAAGAAGAAGGAAAAAAAAAAGTTTTCCTGCTTTGGTAGCAATCTGCCATAATAATACAAATTAATATAAAAAGAGAATGAGCAGGGGAAGGACGGTTTAATTCCTGAAACAAAAATCTATGTAATGTGCTATAATTTTATTTGGCTACCTTGTAGTACTAGTGCAGTTGTAAAGGAAGATGCTCAACACAATAGCCCACTCCCTACCAGTGTTCTGGAGCAACAACAGACAGATGCACACATGCAAACCATTAAATCAGACACTTTCTTGTAGGATTTCTTTAAATGAGTGACAGAAGGTCCCATAACCCTGTGGAGTATTTGAGGGGAAAACATTTTAAATGTTTTATTCCAAACATGATAAAAATTGCATATGGATAAAAAAGAAAGGTTGGAATTGTGGGGGGAAAAATATAACCAAGAACCAGGTGAAAAATAAATAAATGAATAAAAAGAATTCATGGAATTACCAGAGCTATAATAACTGCTGGGTCCTTCTGTATTTAACAGTCATTTATAAGCTAGCAACAATAACTAAAAGCAGTTTTTCCAGGTATGACTTGAAGCCAGAGCTTTCTGTACCATAAATCAGATGGTTAGTCTTTAGTGTTGAAGGTGAGATATGGTTCAGATGAGGTGTACCCACGATTGTTTTCAGGGATTTGAACTGATGGAGCTTGATGGGGTGACTCAAACTCAGGGTGTGAGCACTGATTGAAAAACATTTATGGCTGGAAGAGGGAGCAGCTTCATTTGTTAGGACATTTTCCACACTAGAAATATACTGCTAACAGTACATGAACTGTTACAATTTCATATTGTAATTTCCTTATTCTGATTCTTATTGTGAACCAAATATTGACTTGACATATGTGTAGGGATGGAAACTGATCATTTAGTGATTCCGATCCCATGATCGATATCATTTATTGATCAGATTCCTTATCAGTTCATTTATCGGTTCTCATTGGCTCCGTTTTGAGTCACCACCTTTGCTAAGCAGCAATAAAGAAATTACATTAATGCACATTAATTGCATGCTGTGGGTCAAGTGTTTGTTGAGGTATTTCCCCTCTTTGTTGTGATCAGTGTTGGAGTCTTCACCCAATAGTCATTATTACACATATTACACAGAACACTTTTCTTCAAAGTAATGCAGTATGTTTCTTAATTACTCCCAGGGACAGTAATTTGTTATACTACTCGTTACATTACTGAAACACAGTCTCATAATCACCATTTAACAATATAAACCTGAGGCTACAACCCCACACACCAACACAAATCCTTAATGAGGACACATCTAAGATCTTTCTCCTAGTAGAATACAAAGCTGACCGCACAAAGCAAAGATGAAAAAACAAAAAAGCGATCGCCACAGTGATTCTGCTTTAGAAACGTGAACAGGTAGAAAGAGAGGCTGCAGACTGACTCCTCATCTGCTTGTTATCTGTTGAAGTTCAGGGTCTGGCTGCTGGGGTCGGCTTTCACTCAGCTTTCACTCGGGGTTCTCGGCAAGCTTAGCGTTTGCAAGCATCTGGCCTTTTGTGCAATAAAAATTAATGTCCATATCCACGCTGTAGACTCGCTATTTTCTCTGACATGTGAGCTGAAAGCTGATTGTAGTGCAAGTGCAAGAACCAATAAGTGGGATCGATAGGCAGGCAGACCAACAATTCCAAGGAATTGGACTACTGGGAACTGGTTTTCTACAAGAACCGGTTCTTGATTCCCATCCCTACATATGCACAAGTAGTTCAGGAACTCATTACCTCTTGGATTTGTTCCTCACATATGCACGCTTAGCCAGGCCCATATGAAGACATACGAAGCTTAAAAATAAAAGTAAAAAAAACTTTTCCACGACATCATCACAACAGGCACACACAATCCCTCACTGTCTCTTTGGAATACACAGAGCCCAGCATGAGCCTGGGGGTATAATTATGTCACTTTAGGATCTAAAGGATTCCTGTCCACCAATCAACCAAATGTGCAGGGGTCCCTTGACAGCATGTGGACACACACACACACACCCCCACACACACACACCCCCTGA
>VVHJ01063824.1:0-16062 GCA_015107715.1 Tylochromis polylepis
TGGACCCCCTGTTGATCCTCTACGTTTTCACACCTGGACTCGTGTGATTAGGTAGAGGATCAACAGGGGGTCCATGACCCTCCTGGGAGACACTCCCACAAGGCTTTAAATTCTGGGACTCTCCACCATTTGCTCTTAGAACTGAAGAAGCTTCTTGGATGAGAGGTGAAACGTTTTCAAGAAACTTAGAGAAGTCCAGACGCTTTTCTTTCCAAGCTCCTTAGACTACCATGACCTGGATGAATGAGAACCTTCACAGACATATACAGTAAATCTGAAAAAGCTTTTTTTTTTCCTGCCCCGCAGGGAGTTTCTGGCCCTAGTAGGCTCAGAGAAGGCCAGAACTACCAACATGAACTGTGAGGTGATACCAGTGGTGAAACATGACAAGTCTGAGCCCGTAGTGGATATCACTTATGGTAAGTATGACGTGAGCACGTTAGAATGAGTGGGAGAGGCACAGTTTGGTCCATAAGTTGTTGTTTTTTCCCCCCCCTAGTTTTACCTTAGTACTCCACCACAGTGGATTTTAAATCAAACAATCAAGATGTGACTCGAGGGGTTTAACAAAATTATTGCATTAATTGTGTAGAAATTACAGCCATTTTTATACACAGTCCCCCATTTTCACGTGTTCAAAAGGAATTAAATGTGACTCGCGTAGTTTTATAGGTGGGGAGGCCTGCTCACTTCTTATTTCATGACAAATTAAGGCGATAGATCTGGAGATGGTTGTTGAGCTGTCAGTATGAGGTCCAGTGACATGCTGATATATCATGTCATTACACTACAAGACCTAATGGGAGTATTCTCATGGGTGGAGTTATTTTGGATGAGATAGTCGCCGTCGTTCCCTCAGCTGTCTGAAGTGATGTGTTGTTTCATAACTGGATAGTCTAGGACTGATGAAATTTAGCAATAAAATGTTAATAATGCATATAAGAGTAGCTATCAGACTTTTTTAACCAGCTACTAAGACAGAATATATGTAGATTTTATACAGGTGCGTTCATTTTTCATCAAGAGCTTGTATTCGTGCATAAAGTCTTTTTCAGTGGGGTTAAGGTGGTGTCTGTACCACTGTCTCACAGTTTGAGCCCAGTGACTCCATCTTATGCATCTTCCCCTGTCAGGGAAGACGACATCTTTTTTTTTTTCATAGAAAAATTTGGCCATTCAGTTTTTTCGGGTAGTCAGCTGATCCCAGTTCGTGGTCACATAATGTTGTTGAACCTCAACCTGACCAACTGAAGCAATCCCTGATCATAACACCGCCCACACACAGAGTTTTACAGTAGGCATCACTTCATCCGTCGCTCTTCTTACCATGATGCACTCATCACTCTGGAGCAGGACAAATCTGGACTCATCAGAGCACATGACAGACATGCCACATTGCTCCAGACTCTGATTTTTATGCTCCCTAGCAAACTCAATCCTTTTTTTTTTTAAGTAAGTAAATAAGTAATTAGTAAGTAAGAAAGTAAAGGTTCTTTTATAAACAAGTGACAAATGCTAAATGGCACTGTACAACAAAACGGGGTAAAATAAACTACGAGAAAAAAATCACAATAAAAAAAATAATAGATAATCAAAGTACAGTTCATATTAAAACAAAATCAAGTTGAGGCACAAAATTAAAGTAAACAGGTATTCACAGTTAAGATCATTAAACCTTAGCCTCACTGATAGGTGGTTTTCTTAAGACTACGCAGCTGTTTAGTCCCAATCCCTCAAGTTGTCTTTGTACTGTGCTTGTGAAAATGCTCTTACTTTTACTATTACACAGCCATGATTTCTACTGGTGAGTTAAAAAAAACAACAACAACAAAAACCAAATGAATTTCACCAAACGTAATCTGTGATCATTATCAGTTAAATAAAATTTTATTTATATAGCACCAAATCATAACTACAATCACCTCCAGGCACAACCCCAACGACCCTGCCTTGTGAGCAAGCACTTGGCGACATTGGGAAGGAAAAACTCCCTTTTAACAGGAAGAAACGTCTTGTAGAACCAGGCTCAGGAGAGGGCAAGCCACCTGCTGTGGCTGGTTGGGGGTGAGGGGAGGGAGAGTTTTTTTTGTTCAAGACTTAATAACAGTTGGACAGTTGCTGATCCAGTGTTAGTGGTGTTGTGGAAGAATTTGACCCTTGACATCTTTTCCACGACTTATTTTATCGAACATGGTGGTTTAAGAAATACTAAACTACTCAGTGCATCACTGAGGGTTAAATAACCCGTTGCCATCTGAAAAATACTAATCACTGCAGGAATCTTTCCTGTTTGCTAAATTAAATGATGCCATTTTTGTCGTTTTTGTGCCAGGCCCCAACACAACTCTGTATTACCCTTACCACATAAATATATCACTGTGATAAAAATACACAAAAACCAGTATAAATATACAACCCCACTCTGTCTTATGAAGGTTAAAGTAGACATAAGAGAACAAAGGCAACTAAGACGTTCACTTTAACCTTTGACTCAAGACACTCCTAACCTGTTTTAATTTTCTCTTTTTTTTTCTCTTTCATTTACTCCAAGTGGTTATGTTTATGAAAAAGCCCATTCGAGATATGTTATGGAAACTAAGATGATCAGCGTGCTCGTTCTTAAAGCTCAAAAGCAGCATAAAGTCCTGGAAATACCACATAAGTGCGGTCCATATGCTCAGAAACATATGACCCAGTCGTGGAATTTCATACAATTAGCATCACTCACACAGTGAGTCAGGCTTTTACCAAGCTGGAGATGTCTGCCACAGGTCAGCAGCACCGCAGCGTGTATTACTTGACTTTTGCTCAGAGTGAACTTTTGAACATTTCCTTTCTGTACTCCTTAAGCATGTTATTCTTATGAGTCATCTCACTGTGTTTTTGTCCTTCTTTTCCGCAGTAGACGGAGAGAAGCTGCTGATGAAGGGAACAAATTTGACCAGCAGTGAGATGCTGAGTGCTTTTCAATCACGCTGCATGGCCAAGGACCCGCAGGCAAAAGTTGGAGAGAAGAAATAATCATGAGCTCGGCTGTGTATTTATCTGTGAATATTCTTGAACATGTACAGTAAAACTTTTCCATTTCATACATATGGTGTTGACTGGCCTTTAATTTAAAATGTTGTGCTGGTTAAATGTTTAATGGTCAAATTCCCCTGTGTGTCCTTTTAACTAAACGGTAAAAAAAAAAGAAGAGAGTACTGTATCATTTTTGTCATATGGCCAACGCCCAAAGAGTTTCTCTCAGCTACGGTTATTTCCCGACATGTACGGGATCAATTAAAATGCTTTAACTGCTAAAAAAAAAAAAGTGCTGCGATCAGTACGGGGTCACAGTGTGTTCTTGCATAATGTGACATTTTCCTGATAAAGGAGACCATTCCAGTGTTTGAGAGAGCATCATGCAAGCTCCAACCTTTGACACAGCAAAGCTGAAATGTAATTTGGCACAGAGTTTTACATCCAGCTCATTTGAAAAGGAGAAAAAAAAAAAGCCTTTCACATAGTCACAGATAACTGAAATCCTGCCCTCTCGCATAGTTAACCTCTGTCCCGTTACCATCTGTGACTTAATGTTTTATTAATGGATCATTACTGCATCCACACACTTATTTATTTATTTTTGGCAGGTTTCCTGAAAAGAGCTGTAACATAAATGACTTCAAAAGTCTTTCCTTTAACTGACGAGCAAACTCCTGATGGGGCAGCCTTTGTAAAATAATTAAAATGTTGTTGTAACAGCTTGGCTTTGTTCTTGAAAAACTCATTGTAAGACCATGTTGTGGGATATTCTTATTTTCAAGAGTCTCAGCAATGCTACAGTCACACTGGGGAAAACGATGGTTGTAGACCAGATTTATTGTGACTGTGTGCAACAAACTTTCGATCTTGTTGCCTTTGAAATGGTCGCTTCGAAGACTGGGACCAGGTCTGCGACCTCACGGGGTCCCTTGCTGTCTTTAGTAGTTTGGAGACAGGTTGCCTTGCAATCAGTAAGCAGCGGTGTTGCATGATCAGGGACCAGCTGGTTGCTGCAACTACTTAAAATAGGTCACTGAGTGTGGAAAAACTCTGTGCAATAACCATAATAATAATGCAATAACTGATTTTTTTTCTAGTCACAATCAAGCCTGTAGTTAAAATTATAAGTTACAAACATATAGATTTCAGTTTAGCTTGGATATAGTTCTCTGTAGAAGTTCAAGGCCCTCACCTTACAGTTTTTATCAGTCTGTAACAACACACAAGGATCCAAAGTGAATTTAACTGAAGTAAACTTCATCACAATATCAACAAAGCCCCTGTTTGTATTCCCTCAAAATGAAATCAATCAGTAGACTAATAATAATACATACTCAAATTGACTTTATTTCTATGCACCTTCACTTCCACCTACAAAGTTGGCGTAATAATATACATTCATCCTCCAGTGGCCTCTTATCAGGGTCACTAGAGTGTATCCAGCTGTGATAGGGCAAGAAGGAGGTGGTGGATTTGAACTTAGGATCTTCTTGCTGTGAGCCAACAGTGCTAACCACGGTAAAAATAACAAAATAATGTTGTTCCAGCAGATCCCAGGAACCACATCTTACATCTCTGTCCAGAAAAGCGCAGTCCCAGGAACAGCAAAGACACTGCGCAGGACCCTCAAGCTCCCAGGCCTCTGGTAGAGGACCTGAGCTTGAAGGATAAAGACTGCCCGCAGGGGTGAGAGGGGAATTTTTTTGTATAATTTTCTTTCTTTTTCTCTTTCTTTCTTTCTTTTTAATGATAGTAAAAATAAATACTGTTAAGTCAAAGCAGTCCTTGATTGTCACAGATGCTGTGAGAGTCTCTGTGGGGAGAAGTACCAATATTGTCACATTTGTGACATATATATTTATATCAAAGATGATTAACACAGGCCATCTTAGACTATTCTCTACTGCTTTGTTACTGAAAGGTTTGGTCCCTTCAAGTTGCTCTTCTCAAGAAGAGTCAGCTTTTTGGATTTTCTAATAACATTAATTATTAAATCTCAAATATAAAAAGGCTGTGTTATGTCACTGACAGCTTGAACAGTACACCAACTAAGCTCTCAAATAAAACTCTTGGTGACATTTTAATTTTCGTAGGATTATACATAAAACACAGCATACACACACACACACACACACACACACACACACACACACACAGCACTGAATCTGAAATAGACATTTTTAGATTATATTTTCTATCCTCACTGTTGCTCACTGACACTTATGCTATATGTGTATGGTGTGTATGTTTGAGAGTCTTTGATAAAAGCTGTTGTTCTTAAGAGATAGTCATTTTTGTGATTCTGTCATCTGTCCACTTTCTTTCTAACTTCAGAGCGCACAATGAAAGAGGAAAAAATAAACCTCTTCTTTTGCAAATTTTAGCCATCATGTCTACAAGGTCAGTGCTCTGCTCTCTGAGTGTGTTGTGTTCTCATTATTATTCTCTTCCCCCTGCTGGGCATTCATCCTTAATCTCTACCCGTTTAAACAAAGCATAGAAGAGACTTTTAACAATCTCACTGAAAACTACATGAGCTCCACGAGCCTTACTAGACCCTGTTACATATGTTATTCTAGCAAATCCCCTTTCCATGTCCACTCCCTACCTACAATCTTTCCTTTAACATTAAAGATTCATTTCAAGCTGAACAGCATCACATTGTGGTTAAAGCCAGCTTCCGTTCTACTCTACTATTCTATGCTTCTACTACTTATTTTGAAAAATGAACTACATTTTAACCTCAAAGTTTACTAAACTGGTCACTCTCAGTAATCTACATATTTGGAAAGTCAAGTACTAAATATGGTTATTTATGGTTGTGGTTATATTAGTTACAAATGGCAGGATGTGTATGGCATTGGCAACAATTCTGTCTAATACTACAACATCAGGCATGCATTTTTATACTGCTGGCTTTGTGAACCATTACTTTGTTCAGCTAACTGAACTGGTCCAACAGTACAATTAGTAATGAGCCCCGACAAGACGGAAGAGTGGGAGTTGGATTGTCTTGCTTCCATCCTATTATTTTTGAAATTCTAGGAACTACAAATGAGTCTATGAACTCTTTAAGATATGATGGAGCTTGGTCATTAAGGGCTTTCTATGTAAGGAGAAGCACTTTAAATACAATATGGATTTTAAAGGGAACCACTGAAGATAAAGTAAATGGAAATACTATGATCCTTCTCTTACCGCAGCATTTTGGATCAGCTGGAAGTTTTCAGAAAGCAAGTAGGACATCCTGATAGAATGGAATGACTGTAGTCCATCCAAGAAGTAAGAAATACATGGATCAACTTTTCAGTATTACTCTGTGATAGGGATATTCTAATTTTGACAATACTGCGAAGGTGAAAGAAGGTAGTCCCACAGACCTTTGTCGTTTTTGTGTAAGGGAAAGAATATATTCTGATTAATAATGATTTAATCTTCTCCAGTAACTAGCATTAGTAATTGTGCGTCTGAGATTTTTAACAAACTGGAATCTGAAAAATGACCGAAACTAGCTTAGTGCCTAGTTTCTTTGATCCCAGCGGTATGTTCTAGTTTCAAATCGAGCACAGAGATTGGCAAAGTTAATTAGAATTCGTTTTAGTGACCTCAGGGTGCCATAATTGGGTGTTACCAACCTGAATAATCATCTTAGTGTCTATTCTTTCATCCTTAGCCAGGAATTTCAACAGGACTCAGGGTTGGCCACCCGGACCCCAAGCATGCATATGGCTATGATTTCTGGAACATACCTTTTGGAGTCACAGCTGGTTTTAGCTGGCGGCAGTGAGAGTTTGAGTTTAGGGCTTTGCTTTTTTCAAACTGTCACAAAGCTGGTCTGGCTCCAGAGCCACTTCGATTTGCCATGGCATGGCTACCCAGGGTTACACTAGGTCACCATAAACCGTATTGTGGTGAGATTGGTCACTATTAATGAGAAGAAGAGAGAAGCAGAAGCATATGGAAAGCTAGCAGTCATGCTAACAGCTAAGATAGCAGACCACAAGTATCAGAATAAGTGTTGTGTGTTAAAGTTAGCTACTGGCTATACTGAGAAATGAAATAGTCCTGTTTTAAAATGTGATGATAATTCAGCAGCAAAGTGTCATAACATCTTTTTAGTAAAAGCACTATTTGGGTGAATTCTTTTTTGGTGAAAACACTAAAGAATTATTTGTTTTGCTGTGGCACTATGTAGTATAGTATGGCAGGACTAACACAGAGCATTGCAGATATATTCTAGTTGCCACTTGGAGGAGGTATCAAGAATAAAATTGGAAGTGCATAGTCTTGTTCATGTTTGTGCTGTTTTTAGTTCTTTTGCTTTTGATCTGTGGCAAGGAAAGAAGACATAATACACAATGAACTTCTTTGTAGATTTAGATGGAGTGCAGAAAAAAAAAACTTTCCTTAGAAGTCATTGTTTGAGTTTTTCTTCATAGTGGATTCTGCTGCACTTGTTAGTTTATGATTCATCAACAACATTATGGTGTTATAGACAGAAGCACCAGTTGCTGTGTCCATGAGCTACAGAAATCCAAGAATGACAGGCTAAAAAACAAAAAGCACCACCACACTGGATCTAGAACACCCACTGCATGCTATTGCATAAGGACAGCACACTCCTTTAAAGTAAATACTCCGTACTGTGCACAGAATTATGCTTTCCGTTGTTGGTGATTACTTTTAAGATGCTGGTGCTCACTCACAGAGATAAAGTATTTTTGGGGGGGCACTTTTCATGTGCACATTCACATGCACGTGCACTGAAAGCTCACTAATGTATCCAATGCATTAAAGAGACATAAACAACTGAGATAGCAAGTCTGTTGCATAAAAACAAAAATCACAGAGCAAAGAATGTTTTTTGATGTGCCACTTGGTTTGCACGGTATCACATCATGACACCTTTATGCAGCATTTATTTATTTTTCAGCTTTTAACTACTCTCCAATTATAAATGTTCTAATTCCAGGAGTTATATTGTGGAAATTTGGTCATTATCACTTCATTGCCATGTTTTTTTTTAACCAAATGAAAAACTCAGAAAATTGCAAGCTGTCTTTTTTTTCTGTGCACATCAGGATATCTCCCTAGTTTTAACAGTCGCTCAGGGCTATACAATAAAAATGTTAGAAATATACAGTGGCAATGTGCTGCATCCTATATTCACAAATAATTTTTCATTCTGAGCTTCCTCTCCTCATTCGGCTCCTTTGCTTCTCCTCTTTCTACCCATCGCCTCTATCGTCCATCTACCCTTTCAAACACACTGTGAACATATGGATGAGCTCGTTTGATTGCTGTGACAAACAAGCCCTTTCAGCTCTCAAGCTGGATATCGTTTCACAGCACGAAGCCCCAAATGCGATTGCTATGCGAACAAAATTACCATCGATTTGATTTGCAGAGATTAATTAAGTAGCATTACAGAAACCCTCACTTGCCTGACAGCATTACCACTACCAGCTCAACCACTTAATTGTTGTTTCTGGAGGGTGGTGGAGGTTGGAGCGGGGAGCTTGAGTGACGCTGTTTCTCTCCTCTGCTTCTGTACGCTTTTGACAAGCTGACAAGCTCTTCTATCTGCCTGCCCCAGTGATTTAAATCCATCTTTTGAATACACTCATTAATATCACTGACGCATGCTTGTGTACACTTACAGATAAATATATATACACACACACATACACACTCATGCGCATACACAGACACACTTTAAAAACTCTTTCCACTTCCTTACAATTCATGTCTATCATTGCCAAGCACTTGTCAACATAATCTTTGAATTTATTCAGCAATATGTATGAGCTCAACACGCATCACTGTACTCTTTCATGTAAACAGCTTCTGGAATTGCTAATGCTTGACTGTTTACCCTCAATAGTTTATGGACTCAATCTGCAAACTAGCATAACTCATATAAATAATCACTGTCAATTGTGGCTATCATATGACAGATGAAGAGCAAGCTTAAAACCTAAGTTGATGTTTGACATTGTTTAATGACAGAACTAAAGAGTGAGATCTACGGTAGGCATTTACACCAGACATGGCCAGCTATGTGATGTTTTTATAGTGTCATAACATTTTCTTATACTATTAAGGTGTTGATGGATAAAATGAGTCAATTTTTGTTTGCTTTTTTCTAGTTTGATCCTTCTCCCATTATATTCTCAACCTCTATCTTCAGCCTGATCCGGGTAATATCGCTCTTAGCCAGCCCTTTTTTTTTTTCTCAGATAATGTCAAGGCCTTTCCTTCTGCCCATCTGATAAGCAATGGGGAGTAGGTGGGTAAAGGAAAGCTTTCTCTCTGCACCTCCACCTGCACCCACAGATCTAATCTCATCTTGTTATTGACCACCAAGATAGTCCAACCAGGGTGTAAACAAATATCAGGTGGTAACTTTTTATGCTACAAGTGTTATCAGTCATCTAAATGCATTTGCTGCTTATTCCTCAAAACTATAAAGACTGTATATTTACTACTAATTACACGGTGTGCATTTAATTACGCAGGTGTTTGATGACGTGATTTTTGTAACTGCCAAATGAAATGTAAAAGTGAGTAATGGTCATTTTTATTACTGAATATTGAATAGTTTGCTGAGAAATCATGCAAATGACATTTTAATCCCATTACTGTAAACTAAAACTAAAGTAAAAGAGTAGTCCAAAACTACATAGATGTTATATCTTTAGTTTTTCTCAATTTTTATTTTTAATTTTTTGTATTTTCAAAAACTGCAATGTAATCATAAATAACGAAAAAAAACCTAAATTGTTCATTTATCATTTTCCAGCCAATTGCATATTCTTCAGTAAATTCACAAAAGGCAGGTGAGATTCAGATGTAAATAAAAGTAGTAAATTCATATATGCATATACATCTATGCAGACACCCGCACACACAGACATACACACTCACATTTCCATTCTTTTCCCTTCCCTCCCCTCTGCTTTATAGCATAATCTAATGAGGCGTCGTGAATATGCGACCTGCATATATACAGGCATATTTGTACTTGCAGAGGAGGAATTTGGATAGATGGCAGATATAATTTCACATGAAAGTAATTTTAACCAGGTCCAAACCTCTGAGCGAGAGAATATCTACTTTCCTATCAGCTATTTGTCATGCTATTGTTGGAGGACTCTGGCAAAACACAAAAGGTCACAATGCGAGCAGACATAACTCAGCAAGACAAGAAAAATACATCATGAAAAAGGCATGGAATAGGAGAGGGATGAAAGCAGGAGGAGGAGGGGATAACACACTGGCCAAGTAAGTGTAAGATTCGTTGGATTTTCCTAAACATCTGTAGTTACAGACAAATGAAGACACAAAGAGAAAAAAGAGGGCATACGGTGAACTTGGGGAATGCTCAGAGGTAGCAACATAACATCAGCACTTGTTCTGGTGAATCTCTGGTATTGTCAGAAGTCATCTCCCTTTTGGGTGGTTAACTGATGCATCTCCACTCATTCTGGCTTGGTTTCATTCGATTTGAGCCTTTTGGCTTGGCTAAATTCAGCTGTGCCCCAGACTGTGAATGATGTGATTAATCTGACTCCTTATGGGCCCGAACTTCCACTTACATAGTTATGGATTTGTTAGATAGTTAGCCATTTAAGACATCTTTAACTAGAGTGAACATACACAGCATGTTGCACTGATTTATTTGTATGGGACAACTTAAACCATCCCTCAAACCCTGTTCTTATTATGTGAAAATGGACCCTGAAAATAGCCCAAAAGGTTGATTCTGTTCATCTGGACGTAACGTTTTCAGTGGGAGAAACGTTTCGTCACTCATCCAAGTGACTTCTTCAGTCTCAGCTGACTGCAGGTTTCCCCAACCTTATAAACAGTACCTTTGCACAATAACTGAAACCAGCCCACTGAATGAACAATGGGCTGTGAGGTCAGTTCCTTGATCATGGAGTTCAGTTCATCAGTTCCTTAATGATCAAGGAACTGACCTCACAGCCCATTGTTCATGGAAGTCACTTGGATGAGTGACGAAACGTTTCTCCCACTGAAAACGTTACGTCCAGATGAACAGAATCAACCTTTTGGGATCTACTTACCTGGATGATTGAGCATGCATCAAGACGACTCTGAAAATAAAATAAACAAATACATTTAAATAATAAAGATTATGAAAAAAACTTACATTCTCCTTATCATACTGGAATATAACACAACAGCCTACAGGATTATAAAACCCATTGTGTATTATAAAAGAATGCTACTTATTTAATTTCCATGTCCTCTACTGATTATCAACAACAGTTTGCTTGCAGAGGGAAATATGCTTATATGTTTTCTAAACACAACTATGCATACATTACAATGGAATCTAACTTCAGCCCACAATTTTCCCAAATTTGTGCAAATGTTAAGAGCGAAATCAATTTAAGGACCAAAATGCATACACTAAAACACTGGAAAAAAAATGAAGAAACAACACAGTAATGAAAGCAAATTAAAGGAAAGATTTTAACTATGGTTTTCTGAAAATTAAACAGGAAAGCTATCCTCTGAACTAAATTACATTTTGCAAGGACTGAAAATGTAGAAAGCTGTACCAGTTTGTTAGTTTATGGATGCTTACATAATGCTGTACAATACAGCATTACAGGATGCAAAGATGGAGACATGAGCCTGAAATGGGATGGGTTCATTGGAGGCAAGTTCAATCTACTTTGGCTGCTAAGAATAGTTTATGGACAGAACGTGAACTTGTACTGGTGATCAACGCAACTCAGTGCTGTGTTTCAGTGATGGTATTTGAATGTCACCAAGGGAGGGACACTGTTTAGTCCCAGAGAACAAGCCTCAGTCACAAAGATTGGAAACCAAAACCTAGTATAGGTGCAGAAAAATGGAGAAAAGTGCTCAGAAATCATTGTTTTCGTATTTATAAGTAGTATAAGTATTGCGTATGTGTACTCCTCTTTTATAACTCACACTGTGAAACTCAGCCTGATTACACTCCCACTGTTAACCGTGAATGGATCTATATAGTTCCTAATTTCACATATAGTCACAGCCTAAATGCTTTTAGATGGAAGGAAAATATTTTTTAAAAACCTACAAGAATAACTGTGGTTATCAGCTCTTTAACTTATCTAAGTCCTTGCTTTTCTCTGATCATTAAATTACACTTACTGCTTCATTCATTGACTGCCTGTTATTTAATATGACTGCTAACATGCCAACGTCATGGATTGTTTAACAGAAAAAAAGCTTTCAGTCTTTGTCATTTCTTCCTGGTGGCCAGTGAGATTCCAGAATCAAATCCATCTCACAGTGCATGTTATTAGCTTAGTGCCCATCCCTGGCTCCGCAGTTAGTGCTCGGCATAGCCAACATTGGGGACTTGCAGGCCTCAAGTCACTGTGGATCGCTAGCAAACACCAGGAGCAATATCTAAACCTTTTTTTGGTGTTTTTTTTTTTTTTTTTTTTTTAATATAAATTCCTGGAAATATTTTTTAAACTTCAGATTTCCTTATTTTGGGTTTTCATTGGTTTGGACTCCAGAAAAAGGACATTTTTTCATAGATTGGTAGACTTGATTTTACATTGTGTTTTTAATACTTCATTGTATTTATACAATGTTTAACAAATTTATTAGAAACCACCCAAATTAAGATCACAATTACACTAAATTAACAGTATTCTTAATCAGCAAAATCATTATTTTTTTGGTTTTGTTTTGTTTCTGTAATGGTTAATCCACCAGTATGTGCAAACTACAGTATTTAATCGAAATGATATTTCTAATGCTAATCTATAGACTGAGCGAAATAAGGATGTGGAAGATGGGCAACCTGAAGAATATATGGTATTCGATCAAAAGACTTTGAAATATAGTACTTTTTATATAATTTGGAAAAACTAAACCTTTATGTGAATCACCAAAAGAGAAAGGTGGAACCATGTATTTCAGAAAAATATCCCTTAAGAAAAGCCTGAGTTCCAACAACACAATAATAGCCCAAATATTTCATGAATAACTATCAGCACAAATCTGCCATTTTTTTATGATTCCTCAATTTCCAAAACTTGTTTGCTGTGAAAAAAAAAAATAGCCTAACTACAGCAGCTCATGACACTATAAAATGTGCTTTCATTGTTACTGAGCTGGCTGTTCGTATATCTTACTTTAATGAGGTCACGGTAGCTGTAGCTGTGGTAAACATTCATGCACACAGTAATGATATGATATAAATTATAGCACTGCTGCAAATACAGTCTTTAAATTTAATCAGAAAAACTGTACAGATTGTATTTTGCTAGTCATACTGTCTCTAAGTTGTGATTCATGAATTTATTGCTTTTGGGCACACGATGCTCTCTCTTTCGGGGGCACAGGGATCCTTTTTCTAACTATGTGAAGCTACAGGCATTCAATAAACTTATCAAACAAAAGCAAGTTTAATGAAGACACTTGTGAAGTTTCGTTTCCTGAAGACGTTCACTGATAATCTTAAGGGACAATCACCACTAGGGTTTAAAGAACTGTTAAAATAAAGGTTTTAGAACTGAACTGAACTGAAGAAGCCTCTTGGATATGAGGTGAAACATCTTTAAAAAAAAAAACACTTAAAGAAGTCCAGCCCCCTACTTTCTAAGTTCCTTAAACTACCATGAGCTGGATAACTGAGAACCCACACAAACATAAACTCCACCTCATGTTAACAACAAGTCAGTCCTCCATTAAATATCTAGTCTTGTTATGAGCCTCCTACATGTCTCTGTGTGCACATACAACAGCTTAAGCATGTCAAGTGTCTTTTTGTGCTTTCTGGGACTCTTATGGATCAGTAGTGCTACATTGTGAAAGCTCCTGCATAAAGAGTCTTAAAGATTTCTCTTATTTTGGGTGAGAGTTGTTTTTATTTTGGAAGCCACAGTTAACATTAGTTAGATATTTAGCTAATCCTTGGCAAAACAGTACCAAAGCTTACACTGTAAAAGCGGAAACATTATATCCAGTGCAGGAATGAAAAGGCTGACAGGCATAAGAAGGATGAGATGTTTTATGATCAGGTTGTGTGCTATATGACAACATAACCGGTTTTGTTATGGCACTATAATTTGGTTCCATCTAGATGGATCCTTCAGTGTCATTCACGTGGGATAAACATGGCTGCCATTTGTCTTTCATTTGTCTTCATAAAAACGCTCATCAGTCATCTTTCCAAATATAGCTGTGGCATTAACAGTGAACCAAGTGGACCCACTTTTATTAGAGGTGTCTCTGATAGGGTCATCTAGTCCTATTTGTATATGTTTTCATTTATTTATTCATTTACCAGTAAATTATGGGTACAGCTGTTTATAACTTGAGTGGTCAACGAACTTGAAAAAAGTGTTGTCAGCTCCATAAAACACAGGATTTACCTCAATATTAAAGATACTGCTAATATTTGAGGCTCTACATAAAGGTGTCATTTTTATAACAATCTGCTAGTTGAATCAAGATGAGAAAGGTCTTGACAGATTTGATAACATCACTCTTCTCAATTCCATGGAAAGCTGTGTGCTGAATCTCCATCCACACCAGGGTCCAGGCTAGACTGTGAGAGGATTAATGTTGAGTTCAGTAGGGCGGGAAAAGAAGAAATGAGGGGGATGAAGAGCTGCTTCATCTCCACATCTATATTGTATCCCTCAGGGTTGTAAAAGAAAAAAAAAAGGTATTTGCTGTCAGAGCTGTGTATAGGCGGGCTGTTCAGTGGGAGATAACTTATAGCCTGCGAACAGGTTCAGAAAAATATAATATCAGCCTCAGGAGTATGGAATCTGTGCTACAACTGTATGACTGCTCTGTATATATTAATGTACCCAGCTTTCCCTAGGATAGAGAGCCCAGTTGTATCTCATCACTCTTCGCCGTAAACAACATGACATCAGGTATGGATCACTTCACCCATCCTCACACTGTTGCATGCATCCCAGTCGAACATGCTCTGGTCCACACATGTGCTCTGCCTGCCACATGACCCTCTCTTCACCTCCATCTAACCCTGTCACTGTGTTTTCCATGCTTCTCAGAAACCTAGTCACCCCTTGGAGAGGCCATACTAACACTCTGCTACAGCCTAATGCATGGGCAATCTGACACGACCCCACGTGTTCAAAAGTGACCCCTCTCCAAAGCTCACAAGCTGCTAATAACACACACCACCACCCACAGTAATACAGATGCTTTTCCCTGGGATGCTGTGGTGCAGAATAGCACTGAGAGGAGAAAAAAGAAAAAAGAAAACAAACAAAACACAAAACAGGCAGGGGTCATGTGACTCTCAGAGGCAATCACAGGTGTTAGAAGACTATTCTTTTGAGTGTTTTGCTAGCTTGGCCAATTGCATTATATTATACAAAAGTAATTTAGTCATTTGTGTTTTATTTATTATTTTCTTTTGTGTCTACTTGCAGTGATATTATACCTAAATATAAAGAAGGCGTGATTGCAGAGAGAAAAATATTAAAAAGGATGCAAGGTAAGAAGTGAAGATTTTCATTTGGTATGCACTCATATATGATTAAAATTAAATTGACTTGAATTCAGAAAGTGCTTTTTTGGTGTTAATGATCATTAATACAGTCAAAAAAATCATCTTTCAGCTGTTCCCTTTAGAGGCCACCACAGCAGATGATTTGCCTGTCATGATCTGCGGTGCTGGCAGGCGGAATGGTGGACCCAAATGCAGGACTCATAGAGATGTGGATGAACTTAAATGGCTTTTATTGTTGTTCTCCGTACAACAACACACACGAACAAAAAACCGGTAGGCAGGCTGGCAGACGGAACACACAGATGAGATGAGGGTACGACGCCACACTGAACCAAGGACACACAGGGTTTAAATGCACAGTAGATAACGAGGGGACCGGACACAGGAGGGAGACACAGCTGAACCTAATAAACCAAACAACACACGTAGACAAAACTGAAAACACTCACCAAAAACACAGACCTTCAACATAAAACAGGAAGTGACAGACATGCAGCCTGACCTAG
>VVHJ01063825.1:0-10014 GCA_015107715.1 Tylochromis polylepis
AAAAAAATCAAAATATATATATATATATATATATATATATATATATATATATATATATATATATATATATATAAGAAGCTGAAACAAAGATTACAAGGGGACTAACACACAGGCAAAACAGAAACAGACTGGCAAAAGGAAACACTGGGGATAACCATGGACGAAAACACAATATATTACAAAACCCAGAACATTAAATTCTATTAATTCTAGACTTTTACATTGTTATTATTGTATTTTCTGGGAGCAATTACACTCATCTGTCGCTTACTTCTGGGTTGGACCCCGTTTTGCCTGCAGAACTGCCTCAGTTCTTCGTGGTATAGATTCAACAAGGTGTTGGAAACATTCCTCAGGGATTTTGTTCTACATCGATATAATAGCATGACACTGTTGATGCAGATTTGTCAGCTGCACATAAATAATGCACACCCATCCGCAACACATCCCAAAAGTGCAATATTGGATTGAGATCTGATGACTGGAGAGGCTGTTTGAGTACAAAGAACTCGTTGTCATGTTCAAGAAACTCGCTTGAGATGATCTGAGCTGTTGGAAGCAGCAACCAGAAGATATGGTCAGCAACTATACTCAGGAAGGATGTAGAGATTAAATAATGTTCAGCTCGTTCCAAGGGGACCAAAGTGTGCCACCCCACACCACTGCACCATCAGCAGCAGCCTGAACCACTGATGCAAGACAGGATGGATCCATGCTTTCATGTTGTTTACTCCAAATTCTGACTGTCTGAATGTAGAAGCAGAAATCAAAATTCACCAGACAAGTTTTTCCAGTATTTTATTTTCTAATTTTATTGATCTGGTGTGAGTTGTAGTCTCATCTTTCTGTTCTAGGCTGACAGGGGTGTAGCCTGCTTCAGATTTTGATGTGTCGGGCATTCAGAGATGCTGTTCTGCAAGCCTTGGTTGATTGAGTTACTGTTACTTTCCTATTAGCACGAAGCAGTCTGGCCATTCTCTGAACTCTGCCATAAACAAAGCATTTTCATCCAGTGAACTACAGCTCACTGGATATTTTCTCTCTTTCTTTGGACCATTCTTTGTGAACCCTGGACATGGTTGTGTGGGTAAAACTAAGTAGATCAGCAGTTTCTGAAATGCGTAGACCAACCTGTCTGTCACCAACAACCATGCCATGTTCAAAATTAATTAAAATGACCTTTATTCCCCATTCTGATGCTCAGTTTGAACCTCAGCATATGATCTTGACCATGTCTACATTTGATTGCCTGATTAGTTCACAAGCAGCTGAAGAGGTGCACTGGTAATGAAATAACCAGTGATTGTATAGTGCTGTAATATAGTCAGATTACTGCGTAAATATAAGTGAGGACTGCACCATTATGCCACTTTCATAAACTTGTTGTTGTTTAAATAAAAGTTGATAAGATTATAATTGGGTAGGGAATTACTGTTGTTACATATTTTAATAGAATCCATTAAAATACAGATTTAGCCTGATTTGTTAAATACACTCACTTGTCAGGGTCATTTATTTTGTAGGATATCACTCAAGAGAGAATCAATGTTATTAACAATAACGATGTGATAACAGCCTCATTAGAAAGAGAACATGCATATGACATTGTTGATACAGAACCAGCTCAAGAGTGTATTTTCTCCTTTCTTTCCATTTGCATGCTCACTCTGTTTTTAGCTGCTTAGAGATCTCGCTGCTCCTCTCTGATGGGAGCTGCTTTTATCCTATGGCCTTGGTAGTGTCTCAGTCTCCCAGTGGCCCACTGGCATTTTTCTGCTTTTATTTTTAGCTATATCTTAGAGTATGATAGCTGGTGTGATATGACATAAGTGCACACACACACAAGATAAATCAGGGTAGTAGAATAATATGCACAAAATAATGACAAAGAAAGGCAAGTGTCATGGATTTCAGCATAGCCTGGTGCAACATGTGGCCTGCAAATGGGCTTTATGGCCAATCACGTTTACAGCCAGCGGGGATTTCCTGTCACAGTGGAGAGCATCACTGACGTGTAAAGCCACAGAGATTACCCCTTCCAGCAGCCTGATTTTTGGAGGCTGCAGATGAGGCTACATGCTTGCTATGCTCAGACTACACATATAATGTACAGTATATTATGTAATTATTTTCTAAAGCATGAGCATTTTTTATTTTTATATTTTCAGTGTATATTGATGTTGTAGAAAACAAATATCATTTCTAAAAGTCCCCAAAAAGCTAAAAACATTTTTTGTTACGTGGTGTTATTCTGCAGAGATTTATTCAGAAATCTATTTATTTGTTATTTATTCAGAAACATTTCTGCAGCTATTTCTTGGGTCCAGTCTTATATGTGCTAGCACTTTGTGATGTTGACTAGAATTAAGCTGGACTAAAAGTACCTTGCAGTTATTTCTTGTTTTTTTTGTGTGGTTTTTAAAAAAAAATTCTTCTGGCTTTTTTATTCCTAATTGCAAAGGGTGTCTTATTTATTTTGTCACTTCTTCTTTTCTCTGTGTCTTGTATGTGTGTGTCTGAAGCATATTACTGAAGTAATTTGGGGAGGACTGGCAAACTAACCTGGGCATTGTCTTATCTTCACAGGGCATCAATATAGTGGGGCCCAGTAATGTAGAGCCCCCACCTCAGCCTCCTCCTCCAGCCATGTACCAGCTGGATATTGTCCTTAAGAAAGGGAAAAACCTGGCCATCCGAGATCGTACAGGTAGGAGAAATTCCTTGAGAGTATTCAGGTTTATGTAGAGGGACAGTGGGAAATGCTTCATTTGGTTTCTGTTTGCCCCATCAAATAAAAGTTACCCTGTGCTGCAATTAGCACAGACAGTGCAGCATCTAGAACGCCTTGTTCAAAGCACTACTGTTTAATGCTTAAAGAAAATCTGTGATTTTCTGGATTCTTTTATTCAAAACGACCAAACCCAAAATTGAATGATGTTACGATTATTGGTTGTGTGTCTAAAAGTATCTAAATTCACTCTGTAAATGTGAATTTAGATACTCCCAATAACAGATAAAACGTTAGACAACCAAATAAAATTAGTAGTCCTGGATGATAGTGAAGCATTGGAAACGGGACCACATGTTTGAGGATGTGTTTTGCATACTGTACAGGGTGACTATGTGACTACCTTTATTAGACCATAGAGGTTTTTCTAAATGAACAATAGTGTCCATATATTTTCTGAAGAAATATGTCTACCAGTATACAACTCTTATTTATGTGTTCAGGACTTCAGTAGCTCTATGGTAGAGAGAAATATGCTGAATCAGGCTTTGGACCAAGAAACAGCCTCAGTGGTATGGTGTGGTTTTAAGTAAATTAATAAATTGTTGGTTTTAGTTCCTTAATAGGAGTAAGAAAAATATGGAAAATCATTGGAATTACTTTGTTTTCTTTAGCCTTATCGGGTTTCCACCTATTTTTACACATTCATTCATTCATCTCCCATTTATTTACTCGCTGATCTCCATGTATTCTTTTTTAAATAACACATCACAATCCATTTTCCATACGTGATGTCAGATTGATTTAGTAGAAAGAATTAGGCGTATTCCTCATGCATGTGAGCACAAAAACAATCCAGCTCTGGATTAATCCAGACCATTGTCACATTTGGAGCCTAGATGAGTTATTCTGATGTGATTCTTCTGGTTTCTTTTGTGTAATAAGATGAAATCGTATCATAAGCGCTTCCCTTTGACTACTGAGTGTGAGCAAGACCTGCAGTGTAAAGACTACACACTGCTGTATTGTAAGCGATAACTATAGAGAATGTAAACTAGAAACCCTAAGTAAGAAGTTATTTAGTTTTGCACCAGAGTAAAAGATACTAACTCATCTTAAACGACTCTGTTAAACAACATTTCCCTGCTTCTCTGGAGCTGGAGTGTGTGATTTAATGTAAGGTGGATACGCTCAACTTTAACACATCATAAACTCTCACAGACTCTCACAGTGGACTGCATGGTGAAGGATGCTGAAGTCTCATTAGCGGCTGTAGCAGTCACCATGACAACAGATCAGAATGAGCCGCCTTTGTCTCTCCTATGCATTTTCCCTGACTACCTGTCCACCCAGATAATGAGCACTGAGGTGCTGCGCTCACCTGTCCTGTTTTAGCCCATCAAGACAGCTCATTAGAGACACAGAGAGAGACAGGGAGAGAAAGAAAGAGCGAGAAAGGAATACAACATAGGAGTGGAATGAATACAATATTAGCAAAACACAACAATAAATGCTGTTTTGTCTCACAGTGCTTAGCCAGGGCTTCTTCCTCCTAATATTTACAGTGTTACATCTTAACTCTTGGGCTGTAGTACCAGGATGTTTACTTTTTTCACCCATTCAACAGCAGGAAATAGGTAAACTGAAGAATACAGAAAATGACTGGTGAGATTTTCCATTTGCACATCTCTCTAGGTTCCCTTCTCATTCAAGTAGAGCAGGATTATCAAATAAGGGTAGTTTACTGCAAGAAGCAATTTAGTTCTGCTACTTATTGATTCACTAAAAGCTCTGGCATGAATTATAAATGATACAAATAGTCTCCAGTTTGTCAGCAAAAAAACAACAAAAACCAAAACAAATTTGTCAGTTTTAAAAACTTTTAATTTTACGTAGCGGAACTGAAAGTGAAAACAATAAAATTATTTTAATTAGACTACCAGTCTGAAGTATTTTGGAGTGCTGGAATTTGTTAATTAAAGACGCAAGACTGTTAACAATGCAGAGCTTCACACGACGTTAACAGGACGCTGGTAAAAAAAAAAACAAAACGAAAGGTGAAATGTTTTGTTCGTCACCTTAGCGCTGATCCATACATCAAAGTGATGGATGCGCTCAGACACAAGGTTGACGTGGAAGACAGAAAAGAAAGTGTGGAGAGGGGTTCAGTGTCATGTCCTCCTTTATCCCCTTTGCCTTTTAAAGAAACAGGCTTGATAGATTTCTAAAGATGTGCTGCCTTTCCCTCCTTTGAGGAAATGAAAGCATGGAAAATACAAACACAATACACAATATATAGTGGTGTGAAAAAGTGTTTGCCCCCTTCTTGATTTCCTGGTGTTTTGCATATTTGTCACACTTACATGTTTCAGATCGTCACAGTAATTTTAATATTAGACAAAGATAACCGGAGTAAATACAAAATGCAGTTTTTAAATGATTTCTGTTATTAAGGGAGACACGTTATCCAAACCTATTTGGTTCTGTGTGAAAAAGTAATTGCCCCTCTTGTTCAATCATGAATTAACTGTCACTAAGTTCGGTTTCACTAAATACACTCAGGCCCGATTACTGGCAGGCCTGTTAGAACCTGTCTGACAAAGTGAAGCTAAAAGATCTCAAAAATCAAGACATCATGGCACGATCTAAAGAAACACCTGAGAAACAAAGGGGTTACAGAGCAATATCTAAGGCTTTGGGACTGCAGTGAACCATGATGGGAGCTATTATACACAAATGGAAAAAACTTGGAACAGTGGTGAAGCTTCCCAGGAATGACCGGCCTACCAAAATTACTCCAAGAACACATCGACAACTCATCCAGGAGGTCACAAAAGAACCCAGAACAACATTAAGCTTCACATGTCTCACTTAAAGTCAGAGTTCATGATTCAACAATAAGAAAGAGACTGGGCAAAAATGGCACCCATGGGAGAGTCCCAAGACAAAAACCACTGCTGACCAAAAAGAACATAAAGGCTCGTCTCACATTTACCAAAAACCATCTCGATGATCTCCAAGACTTTTGGGAAATATTCTGTGGACTGACGAGACAAAAGCTGAACTTTTTGAAAGGTTTGAGTCCCGTTACATCTGGCATAAGACTAACACAGCATTTCACATAACACATCCTACTAACAGTAAAATATGGTGGTGGTAGTGTGATGGTCTGAGGCTGTTTTGCTGCCTCAGGATCAGGAAGACTTGCTGTGGTAAATTGAACCATGAATTCGACTGTCTACCAAAACATCCTGAAGGAGAATGTCCACCACCTGTTCATTCCCTGTGGTGGGCTTTTTTCAGAGCTGCCATTTTGACACAAACTAGTCAGATTATATAGTAGGTAAACAGATTTGTTATTAGTTACATTAATCTTGCCTCTGCACCAGAAATGAACAGAACCTTCATTCAATTTGTTAATAACACATGCGCTTGTCTACTAAGTGCTTGCCAAGGTTATTCAATTTTGACTCTTTCTTGTTAAAATGGCAATCATGAAATACGTCTATACATGACCTATACTTCAAGCAGAATTTCAAAACTTTAAATTCACATTTTAAACTTCATATATTAATATATGGGGGTAAACGATGAAATATCAGCTTCTCTGCATTAGCCCCCAAAACTGAATGTTCTCCTGGTTTAAAGAGCATTCTCATTCCTCATAAAACATTTTGAGCTACTCATGCATTTCTGCTGAGCATGCAGGTGCTCTGCAAAGGTTCACTGGTCAGGGCTGAGGTCAGACATTGCATTTTGGGTAGTGACAGTTTGTTGGCATCAGTAGGAAATACTTGAAGAACTCTGATTCTGTGAGACTTATCACATATTTCTCCCTTGGCAAATGACTGTGATATTTAAGTTAATTTTTAAGTTGATAGTAAAGACATACATATAGCTCATGAAAATTCATCTGTCAGCCACCTCTTTAGCACTTCTCTCAATATAATAGTGAGTGGCTGGTGGTTACAAAGCTGAGATATAAGAGTACAAAGACATCCAGGATTCAGGATTTTCCTTATTCTCAGAGTACACTACAAGACTGTCTGATAAGAGTAATAGAAAAAAAATCACTTGTCAGGTGTTTAACGCAAAAGCCATTTGGGAGGGTTTTTTTGATAGCATCACAGTAACACCCTCATCATTCTCTCATCTACATGTACAGAGTCAAAGTATTTGATAAATTGTCACCAGGGGAGTGCTTTTTACTCTCAACTTTAAAAGGCCGATAGGGTATTGTCATAACCCACCATGTGGGCAGACAGGCAGCGTGGACACACAGGCTGTGAATGTGATAACTTGAGAACGAGAAGAAGTAGGAGTATGAAATTGATACGATAGGTATAGCTACTAAAAATCTTGGACAAGTTTGAATCCGGTGATCTTGACTTCAAGATCAAAGGTCAGAGGTGAAGTTTTCTGAAAGTCTTGTGAATGCAATAACTCGATGTAGGCGATGTAGGATTTTGAATCTGCTCGGATGCTCAGGGGTAGCACTGGCAGCTGCCAGTATTTTTTTGTGTGCTTTTATACACCAATATACATGTGTATAAATGAAGAAGAAACAGAGTAGGCTGCTGTAAAAAGCTGAAGCTTGTACAATTATACACCTGCCTATTATGCTTAGTTTAACGGGTGAAAATAACCTGACCATTATCATATTTCTGAAAAAAAAATCTAATTCTTAGAGTCCTAAACTCATTTTAGCAGTCATATATGATAGCTCAGTGATGAGCTCAGATGAAAACTGTCTGCCTCCAATTCCCTGTGTTTGACCCAAAGGTGAAGCCCATCAGAAGTCTAAGATATAACAGATATAACATCCTGCATTTCACAGATTTAGATGTTATGCTTACTCACAAGCAAAATCTGAACCTTGACATGAGAAAATCTGGTCATGGAAGAGGCGACTGGAGTGCTATAGGACGATAAAGATGTAGTTGTCACAGTTAATGGTTTGGTTGAGTAGTTTTAGTGCAAACTCTGGTTAAGCTGTGCTTGATTTATCTAGCTTTTCAAAGACACCATATAGTTATCATTTCAGCCTCTGAATATCTGAGTAGTAGTAGTTACTTCTGCACGTTTCTGTTGTGCTGCACTTTCTCTTGACCTATCTTTCTCTTGCTTTTTAAGTATTGAAGGATAATTACCTGGTGCACATATTTAGCTGTATTGCACTGAAGTTATTTAGTACAGTTTCATTTGGATGCTGAAAATTAATGTGTTGCATTTAGAAAACATTCTTTTTGAAAACCATTTCCTATCATCAGCATTCAGCTCCCAGAAATAAATGTGCAGTTTCACATTTGTGTTGTAAATCCAGACAGTCTCTATCTATTATAAACATATTCATGTTTGAGATGCTGCTCGGTAGATCTCCCACTCTAATTTAGTTTGCATTGCAGGTTTTGGTGCTGAATATCTCAGGTGAAGGCCAAAAAAGCACAGTTTTATGTCTATCCGTCATCCCTGATTTTAACTTGTGCATAGCCACAAAATACTACATTTACAATTGTGGAATCAATACAGCTATATAAGTACAGGGTCGTTGTTTTGAATGGTTGTTGTTTATAGCCAGTGAATCAAACAGAGAAACAGACTGAGTAAACCTAGGTGTATAATACAAATACTGTAGCCTAACTGTGCTACTCCATGAAGGCCATTTACACTTATACACACAATGTACATAAAGGCAGTATTCCAGCAACTAATGTTAAGCTCTAAATTTTATACTTCTGCAAAATAAAGATATAGTATAAATTATGAACTTATGAAGTTAGAGACTAGACAATATCTGGAATTTGCAGAAATTGCTTGATTCCTCATCCTTACAGACATTTACCGATGGCCACTAATTTCATTCCAGGGTAAGTAATAGCAAGCTAGACAGTTGTAGCTGCTGTTACTCGGATGTGCTGACTCGTTTTGTGTTCACGGTGTGAAGCCCTGTGTGCGTGTCGCTTGTGTGTGCGTATTAAATGCTACTATTAGTGGGAAGGTTTACAGTGATTAGTTCTCAGTTTTCAAAGTACAGTGACAGTGACAGAGCTTAACACCACTGGCGACATGCTGTGTTTTGCTTTATTTTAAGTCCTCTTAATTACTTTCTCACCTCCCTTGTTATTCTCCTACAGATCGTACACACTCTCCTCTTTTGTCGTTGTCATGCCGTGCTCATTCAGCTCAACTGTATTGGTCGGAAGCTCATACTATTTCTATCTTTCACTTAATATGCAGACGCACATTATGAAACCTAATTTTGGGTACATTGTGAAGTTATTATTTACATCTATGTGTTTCCTTCTATAAAAATACTTGTCTCTTGTTTAAAAGTACTACTTTCAACACCAGCTCTGTTTGTAGAAATGTTTAACATAATCCAGGATTTCTTCCTGCTGACTGACTTACAGAGGAGTTTAGCTTGGCTCAAAGGGTTGATAATTTACTATTTTGTGCAATTACAGTGTAACTGAATATGTACATGCCGTTTGTTCTCGTGTGTTTCCCTACATTTGGGAGGAGAGGAGCGCAGGTGCTGCATCCTGTATTACTGCAAACTTGATTATTAAGTACACTTCTACTGCAGGAACAGACAAACAGCTGAGCACAAGCATAACTGTAGGCCTTTGAGGCTGTAGATTGATCACATGTACTGTATCTCTTAACCAGAAAACTGCAGTACAGCATGTTGCAAACACTGTTACAGGATGATTAACAGTGTTGTCGCTCTCTCTTTGTAGATAGCTGCAGATTAATTAATTTTGAGGCAACATGCACTGTGATTATGGCTTAGGTATTAGTGTGAAGGTTTAAAGTGATTAGTTTTCAGTTTGCAAAGTACAATGACAGTGACAGAGCTTGACACCACTGGCGACATGCTGTGTTTTGTTTTATTGTAAGTCTCCTTAATTACTTTCTCACCTCCCATGCTATTCTCCTACAAGCTGTGCACGCTCTTCTCTTTGTCTTTCTCTGCTCATTCAGCTCAGCTGTATGAGTCAGAAGCTCATACTGTTATCTTACCTGTCACTTTGGGCCTTAGTATCCACGCGCACTTAGTGAAAGTTAATTTTGGGTAGATTTCAGGCCATGGAAGTAAGCTTAAAGCATACATCAGAAGATGTGCAGAGTTTGTGATTGTGTGCAGTTGCAATGAAGCAGATTCTCAACCCGTATTTCACTATCTCAAGATGAAGCGCCTTATGTGGAGTCTCACCCAGTACAGCCTCTTTACCAGATTGCATTCTGCCTAATGGGAATCCCCAGAGCTGTAACCATCAGTCAGT
>VVHJ01063825.1:11465-27646 GCA_015107715.1 Tylochromis polylepis
CATCTGAGCTCCTCCCACTGCCAAACCCACCGTACCCCCACCCCCTCCTACTGACCCCCCTCAATTCTTTGCATTTTTTATTTGTATTTCTCTTGAGTCTCGCTCTTAGAAATATTAAATTAATGTAAGGAATCATTATTGGATATGGTTTTTTGACTCAAGTATAGGATACCAGATTTCAGTTTAAAAAGGGGACTTGTATGCTTAATTAAACTAAAAACTTGAGTTTTGCAAGAAAACCTGACGTGATGGAATTTGAAAAAATATTTTTCCTAGTTTCAGTGAGTAAAAATCTATAAGAAACAGTCAAAAAATCCTATGCAGTTTTTTGGTTGCAGACCTGTGTTAGTCAAGAGATACTGAATTGCCCCCCCAATGTCTTTTTATGCCTTGAGTTTCAGCTGTATGAGCATAAAACGGAAATTGTCCTCTTTTTTGGCAGCTTGTCCACCTATGTCAAGACAACAAATGAAACTTTTCTTTATGCGACCTCTCATTTATGGCCCCATATGTGGGCTGATGCAAGTGACTTTACTCTGGTTTCACTCAGTCCTCTCTATCCCGTCTTCAGCTTGTTCAAAATGCTGCTACCAGGCTCCTCACAGGCACCCAAAAAACAAGATCATATTACACCTGTTTCAGCTTCTCACCATTACTTGGTTGTGAGGTTTAGAATTGATTTCTATTTGTCTGCAAAGACCTTCATTGTTTGGCTCCTTATATCACCGACCTTTTACACTCCTACTCCCTTTTCAGGTGCCTCAGCTCAGCTCATTAGATTTTTTGGCTGTCCCACACTTTAGATTCACACTTAGAGGAGATCATATGTTCTCCAGCTTGCCCCCAAACTATGGAACAGCATTCCCATCACACTCTGATCTGCTCCCTCCTCCCTCCTCTTTTATTCATATTCACTGGCATTTGACTCTGTCTGATGTGTTCAGTGTGTTTCCTGTGTTTTTTGTCTGCCACATTTGTATATGTTTAGCACCTCTTAGCAGATCCAGCCCTCACTGAACTTTCCTTTCTTTAAAAATCTATTCCCTTGTTTATTTTTGTATCTATTTGGTCTGCTGTGCAGCTCTGTGGTTAGTGTCAGTTCTTTTTAAATATGCTTTTTAAATAATTTTGAGTTGAGCTGAGTTGAGATTAAATGCTATTATAAGTTGATCTAGTATTTAATTTAATTTTCATGGAGTGAGAGGAGCTTCTCACTATGTAGGCAGGTGTAATGGCTTCTTTCAAGATTTACTGCGCCTCAGTTTGTGGTGCTGAGTATGTTATGGTGACTGTACAAGTAGGGGACCTACTGAAAAGGGGTGTCGCCCAGTTTTTATATATAATTCTAATTGTAATTTGTAAGTGTGCGATTCCTTTGTGCCCTTTATTTTTCTCAGCTCAACCGTTTCTTAAGTTTTGTCCAGCTTCACTTATCAACTTTTGTGAAGTTAAAAGGAAATAAAAACAAAATTATACTGTTGAACTCTTTAAAGGCCCTTTTATTTCCACCTCCACCTCTCAGCCATCCCTCACAGCAAATTTATAACTCTTCTTATTGAGTGTGATACTTACTTTTAGAGCATACTATTACACTGTCCTGTGCTGACACGTGATTAACTGCTCATATATTATCATTTAATAATCCAGACCCGTTTGTCTGCTCTGTACTGACACAGAAAGCTACTGATCATGAATGTGTAATGAGCATCTAGTAATTGATGATGAAAATGTGGAAGAATAATAATGAATTGTTCTACACAGCAGTGTAAATCAATGTGACAGACACCATTGTTGTCTTATTACATCTTTCACCCTGGAGTCAGAAACAAGCACCTTTCATTAGCTCATTAGAGAGCCTTCATTAAGATAGTGTCATGTGGAGCAGGCTATACTAAGTCTCAACTAAAGCCCGACCAGTACTGGAATTGTGTGGTCTGTGCCTTTATGGATTGTTTAGGAAGTAAGAAAGAAAGATATGGACATGTCAGCTGGTTTATTAGAGTTACAATTAAAAGATACACATAAGCTGATATTGAACTATCAAAGGCAGGTCAAGCGATATATCAGTTATATATCAGATATATCAGTGTTACAGTAGGCATAACATCACCATCTTAACCACAAGAGTGGTCATCTTTCTTTAGCATGCATTGGAAGAACTTTATTTGGTTTCCAAGTTTAAAACTGTTCTATTTTTTTGCTCCTGCATGAATAATAAACTAGAGGCATTTTTGTCCTTAAATGTGTGGCTGTCTAACAGAAACACACATCAGCATAGAAATGAGGTAGTCACACAAAGCAAGAAGTGGGTACTGTAGAGGGGTTTGAATGACACTGCTTCACTGTGAGTGTATGAATGCCACAATCACTTCATTTCCTTTGATGAGCTTTCTCCTAAGGCATTAGTTATTGTTAAGGGGTTTGACTGGAGCATTGTTTGGGATACTTGCATCCACTTGGATTGATTTTTAAATGGAAGCATTAGACTTTGATGAACCTTGTCTATATTTTCACTCTGTCCCTGTAATGACTGTGTGGCAGCCTCATTTAACTGGAGCTGGAACTGGTAGTTTTTGAAAGTGTCTCAGTTTCACAAAGAGTACTGCAAAGTCAAATGCAAATGATGAGAGACAAGCTTTTTTCACAGTGTTCATTTTCATCATTTTGGGAAATTATACGTACAAGTTATCGTCTATAATATTTTTTCATAAGACCAGGAACAATGAGCTGAAACAGCTGAAACAGTGGGACGCTGTATGCTTCATGATTTTTGTCACATTAAGACTGTAGATCCTATTTGCATTGTCCCAGGAGGAAAAGCCGGGCTTTTTGAAGAGCGAACTTGCTTCCAGATGATAACATGAGAGGCTGCATCATTTCTGCCGTGTTGCAAATATTTTTTTCATTGCACTGTGAGGAGTGGGAATAGGATTTTTGATCATGTGAGTGTATGTCAAAGCTACCATTAATACCAAAAACAAGAAATCAACTAGAAACTAGTGTGGGAAGTTTTAATGAAGACGTTTATTGAAGAGACAGAAGAAAAAAGAAACACTGGAGTGTTGTGTGAATGTTGCGTGATGTATGAAGGGGTAGAAGACAGAGAGGAAACTGAAGAGGTCATAATTAGAGTGGTTGCTGTGATTATACCAAATGTGGAAAATAACTGGAACAACTGAGCTCAGTCTACTGTGTTTTAATACAAGCAACAGCTACTGCAGATCAAAGACAAACATTGCCACATGTTGACTTCAGCGCAACTTCCAAGTAATTTATGTATGCTGTGCACATTGCTATACAGTGGTATTTATACATACATACAGTGTATTATAAAGTGGACATTCATTAATTAATCTGTTTGTAAATTTAACTTTTGGATCCAAACATGTATTGGTGGGGAAAAAAGGAAAGGCTGATCCTATTAAAGGGAAAAATGTTATCTGATTATAGCCCTGATTGGGCTTCTGTGTTAGTTTTCAGCACAGCTGCTGTTTTTCGATCACGCTGTCTCCTCATACCTGTGCGCTGCATTGTCTCCACCGTGTCAAAATAGTAATCCTTCAGATTTATTTAAATTAACTGGGAAATCAACAAAGTTGCAGAGATGAAAATCTGGTTAATGGCGCAGGTGGTGGTGAGGGAAGATTTTGTTAATGTGGCTCTCTGTGGTGTTTCTGGAACGCATCACATTTCAGGCCATTTGAGCTCATTGACCCCTCTCAAAACCCTCAGTTTACTTTACAGTAGAATCATATGCTGACAAATTCAACAGCTTTAATTGTGGAAAAAGGCCCTAAACTCCAACAAGCGTGGCGCTCCTCACCTGCAGTCGGGCTTTGAGCTGTGGGCTCTTAAACTGAAAACTGCTTAGACTGGTACTTTCAACAATGAGAAGCCGCTCTTGATTTGATGTGCTCTGTGAACATTCATGAGTACACAGTGGTGGAATACACTTTAGTTTGCTTCAAGTACAGTCAGATTTGCCCTCTAAACTTACTCTGCAGTTAATACAGCACTCCAGATAGTGAAATAAAGCATTAAAGGCCCATTTTGCAAATACTGACATTATTCTCTTAAGGTACGCTCTTGAACTTTAATTGAAGAGTGTGAATAATACTTCGAATGTTTTCTTGTTTTGGAGTGTTTGTTAAATCTTTTTCAAATGACCATTTAAAGTGAAATAGAAGATTTTGTTGGAGTGGGTGTTTTTAGTTATTTATTTATTTATTTTTTGGATAGTGGATAGCGTGCTCTTACTGCAGGCCCAGGTGTCCAACATGGCAGTCTGCCTTACTGGCAAAGAGACACAGGGAGCAGTGCTTTTATGGCCAGTGCTCATTAGTTGTTCTGAACAGATAAATTTCTGGTGGATTATGTTCTCAGCTGTCTTTCAAGAAGACACAGAGCTGCTGTCAAAAAGAAGTGTATCGTGGGCTTTTAGATATGTTGATGTTCCGCTCCCAGGGCAAATTTATCTGGTCTGTACTCCTCTGAGTCCTCTCTTAAATCCATTTATTTCTACTCTCGGATACTGTTACACAGTTTTTGTGGTCGGTTTTAAAAGCATCATACAAAATTAATAGATTAACACTGCAAATGTGAAGCACACATTAGCTATTTGTGTTCTTGGTAATTTCTTGTCTCTCGGTCAGATCTCTTGCTCACTTGCCCACTGGTCTGTGGAGCCAAAGATCTGATTTAGGAAGGAGGATTAGGAGGAAAACCAAATCTTTAATATCTCATTTCGGGGAAATCATGGATTTTTGATTACACTGGCAGCGTTCGAGAAAAGCCCTTGTTCCAAATACAGAGTTTAGTGCTTCCGACCTGTTCTCTGAAATGAACTGAGACGCACAAACATAGCAACAGTGCTGAAACAAGCATCATGTTAGTAGGTGACACGTCATGTGAGTCAGCCAGTGTTATCATTACTGAATCTGGCCCCAGAAGCGTCCCTTGGTGACTCCTCCACGCGTTCCATAATTCCATGAATTAAACATCCAAACTGGTTCAATTAAAGTATGTTACATACATATAAGATAATTTATTTTACTTAATTGTTCAATCTTCAAAAGTGTAGTCTATGTTAGCAGTATACCTATTAAAGCAAAAAGGCAAAACGCAAACTTCAGCAGGTTTTTTTCTCTTTTTTTTTTATGTCAAGCCAGTATCAACATTGCTCAGATAGCAAGATGTGTGTTTTCTTGTCAAGAAAGCTTTAGAAAGCCCCTTGTGTAAAGCTGAAAGAGCAAATGTGACTCAATATTATATACTGAGTACCCAGAAAGCTGAGTTTTGAATTTCCTGATGGTGTATTTAAAGACTCAGAAATGTAAAGTTTGAAATATCCTTGTGATCTTCTCAGTACCTCAAACGTTTTGCTCAGTAAGTATTAGCATAAGTGCAGCTCAACGGCAGAAAGAGAGAGATACGTAATCGCTTTCCCATGGCAGCACTTCAGTACCCAGAGCACCCATTTTTGTGAACTTTGCATGCTTTTCGGTGTGTGGCACATTTCTTCGTTATACCCAGTGTCCCCTTACTGAGCCCTCCCGTTCTGTAGCTTTCTGCTCATAAAGTGAACAAATGTCCTGGCAAACCAATCCAATCCATCCTCTTACAAAACCTATAGCTTATTGATCTATCTACCTAATAGCCCACATTTGAAACATACATCACTTAATTTTTATGGGCTTTTCCCAAGTCTTTTGAAAAATCAGATATGAACGTCATACATTATGGTCGGTTTCCAAGAGGCATCTCTCTGCTCGCTCCTCTGTGCACTCTCACTCATATTCGGCCACCCACAGCACCAGCCTTTTCTATTTCATACTTTTCAGCCTGTATGTGTTTATGGCCTCATAAAGCTGGCACTGTGGGATGCAGAAGGTCTGAATCAATGATGTGTGTCTGAGGAATATTGACCTGCTGGGATACAGAACGAGAGCGAAATAGAGAAATAAAGTTGGAGCACTTTTAGAAAATAATGCCTTTAGCTGCACACTGTGGTTTGGGACAATTTCAGATAGTTCATGAGTTATCAGCTCATATCCATGATGTAAGATGTTGCAGCTTTTTGTTTATTTTTTCTTTTTGTTTCTCTGACATGTCTGGCTGTATATGTTTACCTCTCTTCTTGTTCTTATCCTGTCATTCGTATCCTCCTGCTGCAGCTTCCTTGCAGTAATGTATCAAGAGCAACGATGTGTAAAAAGCTACGTGTGTGTGTCTCTAGTAGCTCTGCGGGTGAGCTCGAGGGTGTGTGAGTTATTTTAAATGTGAAGAAATTGACACCTTTTCCCATCACGCCAGTGTCTGTGCATATTTTGCTGCTCTGAGAGCAAAGCTTCCTAGCACTGAAAAAACACACCACTTAATATGTTGCATATGTTAAAATATTGAGTATACTATAAAATTATGCTGACAATAATAGTCAACATAATTACTCACGCTTCATTTTTATTATAGTGACAAAATAACCCAGTTGACAAGTCGTATCATTACTGTTCTTTACTGCCTCTCATAAGCATCAGGAATGTCGTTATGTAGGAGTCAGATATTTACTGGTATTGTCATGCTAATGATAGAGAAAGACTCTATCTTGAACTGATGAGACATGTGCAAACACTGAGCACAGAGGCTTTTATCCACTAGTTCCCGTGCTGTCAGTCAGCAGTTCAAGCTGTTTAAGAGAAAACAGAGCAGACTGTTTGAGATCAAAGATATGCTCTGTAGCTGCTATTGATCTCTGTTGCTTGTCAGTTTTTAGCATATGGTAATGTACAACATATAGCTTTGATATGGGAAAGTACCGATAACATGCAGTGCATCTGCACATCTCTGTGTGTAGATAAATCAGAATTGCTCGATATTACCATTCCCTCCCTTGGTGTTTTCACAACGCTGTTTTGGTCACAGTGGATGATAACACAACAGTGATTCAAGTCACGTACTGTACAAACAGTCACATCAGGATACTGTTTCATTGGAAGATAATAGACATCATAATTATAGTTAGCCAAGTCAAACAGATTTTGTTTAGATATAGTGCAATAAAACTAAATTTGCCTCTAGGGTTTTTTAATAATCTGTATAGAGTATATTACCCTTTACTCTCAGAACATCATGTTAGATCAGCACAACCTCCCCAGCAGACTCATTAACAGAGGGGAAATAAGAAAACCTTGGGTAGATATAGAAAATGCTTGAAAACAGATATGCAGTAAATGTTGTGTGTACAGAACATACAAATATTGTTCCTATTGGGATGAAGACAAAAAAAATGATGAGGAACTTTTAATCTATCGATGCTAAATGACAACAGGACACAGCTTTACAACAATAAAATTGTATTCGTCTTCAAAAACTGCTGGGATTGTGACACATTCAAAATGCAGTTTATAAGACCATAACAGAATACTGTTCAACCAGAACCCTGACAGGAATACAGTAATCTGACTGAGTGAGAGGAAGCACTGTTTTGGCTCATTGATAGATTGATAGCATTTAAATATCTGAACTTTTCTGTCACATCTTCAGAATCCATATGTATCTTTAAAAAAAAATCTATATTTTTGACAGCACTGTGACTTTGTAAATTTGCAGTAAGTCAGGCAGCTGACAAAATAAAGCCACAAGTTAAGAGTCTTGGAGTTATTTTAAACTTTCTTTTTTCAAATCCCACATAATTTAGATTTCATTACCAAGATATGCTTCTTTCATCGTGGGAAAATCTCCATAATCCAATCCTTCATGACTCTCCATGATTCAGAAAAACTTGTTCATACATTTAGTTCCAGTAAACTGGATTACTTCTGTGTTCTCTTGGCTGGAGTTTCTAAGAAAAGAAAAACATTAGCAGGCTGTAGCTAATTTAGTAGCTACGTTCCAAGGTTCACTAACACAAGTAACCAAGAGGAAGTCACTATAGTTTCTGCACTGGTCTCCAGTATTATACAGACTCCACTTTAAAAAGCTCTTGTATATAAAGCCTTAAAGTGTCTTGGACCATCTAACATTTCTGACAATCTGTGATGTTATGTTCCAGTTCGCTCCCTGAGATCCTTCACTGCCAAACTGTTAGGCAGAGAGACAAAATAGTTGAGGATGCAGTTTTGTTTTTCATTCCCCAAACTTTGAAAAGGTCTCTATTCAAGAAGCCAATCTTACCAATGGTTTTAAGAAACTCCTAATGACACACTTAAACTGTGTTTTGACTTAACAGTGATAGAGTGAGCAATGGTGCTTTTCATTGTAGCACTGTACTACCGACTGTCAGGTACAGCCACATTTAGTAACCTAATTACAGAGTAGATAGACTTTTTCTTCCTTAAATACTAATTTGCACAGGATCATCTATCTATCTATCTATCTATCTATCTATCTATAGTATTTTTTGTTTGTGTATTTTTCCCTCTGTATATATATATCTTAATGACTGTTTTATTATTTCCCCTGTTTTCAATGTTTTTGTGTATGTGAAGCCCTTTGTACAGTTAGAAGCCCCTTTACTGTCCTGAACAATATAGATGCATGTTGAGGCATCAGAGAATCAGTGCTTAGGTAGCTCACATATATGTGGATACATACGAGGAGTTTAACAGCCGGTCATGTATACATGTGCACATAGCCTCTCAGAATGCAGCTTGTGTTTGAAGTAGTGCGATATAGCTGTAAAGTAACATTTTATTGATTTGATCTAAAATTATTTCTACATGGGTTAAAATTAGATTTATTTGCTTCAATGTAATCTAAGCAAGTTGTCTCTTTGGTAGGCCTGTTTGTTGATCTCATTAAAATTAATTGTTTTAGCATTCATTGTAAGCATCGCTGCCTTTTTGCGTTTCGTGCCCCACAGAATAACACTAGTACGAATCAATGCCTCCACCTAGTGGTCGTATAGATGTTTGTAATATTTGTATCACATGACCCTAACAGAATGTGAGTCACGTGGCCGATTCTTTCCAAGGCTTCACAGTAGCATATCAAGCTTTTCATGTGTTTGTATTTAAAATTGATTTGAGGGGGAGAACACAGTGCAATAATAAACAGCATAAAATAATACAAAAATTAAAATAGTCTAAAATAAATAAATAAAATAGTATGTTAAAATATGCATGTTATGAAATTGTGCAGAGGTATCATAAGGCACTCTTTAACCATGTGGCAGTATTTGTTTATTTGTATTTTTACAAAATCATGTAAATCCTCATTACTCTATTATTAGTAGTCAGAAGCAAAGATTTTTTCACAACAGAGATACTGCTCTTTGGTAAATTCCACAAAGTGAAGAAGGTAATGCCAGTTTGACCATTAAAATAATGGAAAAATGAAAAATGCCTATGTCCAATCAATATTTAGATTGACAGCGTATGCCAGAATTGTAATTTAATTATATCTGACTGTGTTTGCTTTTCTTTTTCTTAGGGACCAGTGATCCATATGTGAAGTTTAAGATTGCAGGGAAGGAGGTGTTTAGAAGCAAGACCATCCATAAGAACCTCAACCCAGTGTGGGATGAGAGAGTTAGCCTTCTGGTGGAAACCCTGAGGGACCCACTGTATGTCAAGGTACAGTAGATAAGTCCTGAGGCAAAAATGTCACCTAGCTCTAAAATGTCTTTCTTTAAGTTAATGTTAATCTTTATAGATATGAACTTTTAGAACAAGATTCCTTTCTGTAGAACTTATAAAGGGTAAAAGGTCTCCATTTGTACCATAGCTGTACTTTAAGTGGCTGCTTTATATTTGTACCTTTGTAGGTCTTTGACTATGACTTTGGACTTCAGGATGATTTCATGGGCTCAGCATACCTCTATCTGGAGTCACTGGAACATCAGAGGTCTCTTTGTCTTATTTGACTTCTAATATTTTATTACCTGCCTGTTTTTTTATGCACTTTTACACACCCTTGGTCTTTTTGATTCCCTATTAAGTAAACAATCTGACTGACTCTACATCTATCGATTGCCTTTAACCCTTTAAAGCCCGGCCATGAAATAACTGCCAAAAAATGAATTTCTTTTAAATGGACCGTTTATTGAACCTTGTGACAAATTTTTAAAAATGAATTTGCATATATAAGATTTAATGTGTATCAAATTTGAAACATTTTTGCAGTACTTGAAAATGCATTGTGCAAATTTTCAATCTTTTGGGAGGAAAAAAAATCACACTGCTGATGTGGAAGTCTCAAAAGCTCATAAAAACATACGTATCAAATACGATACACTAGGCATTAAAGGGTTAAATCCTGTACTGGAAAGTAGATATAGTCTTTAACTTCCCTCTAGTGGCAGTCTTTGGTACTTCAGCTCTTATTTTCATGACGCTAACTGTGTTTTTACAGCAGTTTGTTACAGTGTAAAGTATAGTAACTCAAGTGGAATTGATTGTTTTGCATTATATAGTGTGAACATCTCAGGGAAAAGGCACATGCATATGATTTTGGTTACCTTGGCTTGTTTTATTTCTAGTCACATGGAGGCTGAGTGAATCTAAACTGGCAACAGCACACATTTACTATATGCTATATGCAGGTGTTATTTCTGATAATAATGATGAGTCCATTGTAATCAGTGTGATGGGAAGTCAGCATGCACAATACTGTTTTTACAGAGGAGAATATGACCTCATGCAAGAGGTTATTAGAGCAGGTATAACTTATAATATAAAACCAGTGTGTATGACTTAACTGAGTCAGACTCAGCACTTTGGGATCTTGCATGCTGATTCACATTCATAGCTTACTGGGGCACTTAATGAAACTGAGTCATTATCAGTGAAGCTTGTTTCATCAGTGCTTTTACGACTATGACAAGTTAAGACATCTGCCTTTAAAACTATAAAAAGACCTTGAAAGCGAATTAGTAAAAGGTTAAATTAGCTCGATAACTTTACTGGAAGCATGTTTATGTTGCATGGCTGTGTTGATGTTAACATAAAATTCACTAATAACGTCACTATGTGAATTTTTTAATTAAATTTCCACCATGTACTTTTTTACTGCTTGTACAGTATATATGTAAGTGCTTACAGGAAACAACATGTGAATATGGCTTATTGTGCATCTCCAAAGGGCACTGGACGTGACACTGGACCTAAAGGACCCACAGTACCCTGAACATAACCTGGGCAGCCTGGAACTATCCATTACTCTGACACCAAAGGAGGGAGACGTGAGGGATGCTGTAAGAAATCTGGAATTCTATAATAACTCTGATTATTCATTCATCTCTGTCTTTTCATGCATACACCACAAATCCTCCTTTTTTTTGGGAATCATTCTTTTATCTTACTTGCTACATAAAATAAAGAGTATCCCATTCCTATAGTGGACCAACATGGACGAATCATATTCCTAATCCTTCACTTCAGCATGACTTTTCTGAAAGACACTAAAGAGATCATTCAAATAGTTTTAGGACAAAAATGAAGTTCAGCACCCATGTTACATGTAAACGCTGGGTTGAAGTTGTGCTAAAGAACAATGTGCTGGCTTCGTTCAGCCTCACATAGTGGAAACTCAACTCAGCAAATACATATGCATAAGCAAAAGTGTAATTAATATGTTGTGTGGAAAAGTTGCATGTTCAAAGAGCACTGTATCTTCTTTCCTAATTATGTTGGCTCGTGCCTCTGCGGACGTGTTTCGGAGTTGCATTTATTTATGTTCAATTATTTGTTTGGTTAATTGGACCCCTGCATGCTTGATTCAGACCAAGGCAGAGTCATGGGGGAAATATTTTATTCCTTTTGATCTGATGTCTTAATTCTGCAGCTTATTTGCTACTGTAGTTCAGAGAGTCCACAATTGACAGAACAAATAAACTCTATTTAGGTTAAGCACCAGTTTGGATTTCTCCCACTGTGAAAAATTGAGTACAAGGTTATAGTAATAAATTCTCTCTGTTGCCATCTACTGGTATGGACTGGTAAGATGGAATATATAACTTTAATTCACTTTTTGAGATCCTCGAGCAACCGATAACAACTCGGCATCAACAATGGGACTTTACTCAATTTATTTTAAAGCGCTTGTATGCCATGATGGAATTTATTTCTTCATTTTTTTCTCAGAAACAGAGAGGGCTCTGTGACATAGAGAGAGGCCGTGAAGAAGACTGAAAGCATTTTAAGGAGATTTTTATAGCTTGCCACCACAATGTATACCAATACCAATGTATTTGTGTGTCCAGTGAAGTGAAATACTTAATTAGAATTATTCAAATATGTAAGCAGGTAAGAGCTTTAGGTGCTGGCTTCACTTGGGTCTAGGGTGGAAAAGGGCGGGAAGAACAAGTATATAGAAAATAATTATTAAAATGTATGAAATGAATAAACAGGCACCAGTGTATATTATACAAATAAATAATTTCTGACACCATAGAGTGTTTATATTGTACCCTCACTTTAACTTGCATGATTGTGGCTGCCCTACTCTCCCTGTCCCTCTTATACCCCTCACCCATGCCTTTCACTGACCTACATGCCCTTTAACCTCTGGCCGTTCAGCCTTAAAGGGAGCTACTGGGGGGTTTTCTGTAACCGCTTTGTCTCATTTACAGACCATGCTTTTGAGAAGGAACTGGAAACGATCTAGTAAGGTAAACTAAAACAGCATGTAACATGAAACTTCTAACTGTACTGTAACCCCACTACCGACCGCACTGCACCTCACCTGTCCTTCTTCACTGGTGTTCTGGTACATGGATGGAGTCTCCGTGGCCCTTCCCCTCCCTTCCTCCGTTTCCTCCTTCCACAAATGTGGTATTGGCAGTTTTTTTTCTTTAATAGTTCTTTAGTTCTCATTGTCACCAGCTTATTTTCCACAAGCTGCAATATACTTTGCATCAGCTGAAGGTATGTCAGCTCATCTTTGGAATGCAAGTGAGTTTAAAGGTGAACTATTCTTCACATGTGTGAAGGCAAGTCATACAGTCAGGTTCATAAATATTTGGACAGCGACAACATTTTTCTGATTGTGGTTCTGTACATTACCACAATGAATTTTAAATGAAACAACTCAAATGCAGTTGAAGTGCAGACTTTCAGCTTTAATTCAGTGTGTTAAACAAAAACACTGCATAAAAATGTGAATAACTAAAGCATTTTTAGACACAATCCCTTCATTCTGTTGTCTTCCATGGATGTCCAGGTGTTTTTGCATTACTGAGATCACCAGTGCTTTCTTTCTTTCTCAGGATGTACCACACTGTGGATTTTGCCACTCCGAATATTGTTGCAATTTCTCAGATGGGTTTTTTCTGTTTTTGTAGCTTAAGGATGTCCTGTTTCACCAGCATGTTGAGCTCCTTTGACCACATGTCGTCTGTTCACAGCAAAATCTTCCAAATGCAAGCAGCACACCTCAAGTCAACTCCAGGCTTTTTATCAGCTTAATTGATAATGACATAACAAAGGAATTACTCACATCTGCCCATGAAATAGCCTTTGAGTCAATTGTCCAATTATTTTTGGTTCCCTAAAAAAGAGGGTGGCACATGTTAAGGTGCTGAAACCCTTAAACCCTTCATCCAAGTTCAATGTGGATACCCTCAAATGAAAGCTGAGAGTCTGCACATTATGTCCATCTCCACTATAGAACTATAATTGAAATATGTTTCCGTGAACAGGTAAAAACTTGTGTCAGTCTCCAACTATATATGGACCTAACTATATGTCATATAAATACACATTAAGGGTGGAAGAAATGCCTTACAGTCAATAGCATTTTTTTTTCTAGAGCACTTGTACTAATTGTAAAGATCAGCAATAATTGTTAGAACTTTTATTAAAAACTTGCTAACTTTGGAGCCATTTTGTGAAAACAATCAGTAATAATGTCGCTTCAGGATTTTCTTCTTTGTGATTCTACAGATTTTTACACTTTGAAGCAGTTTAAATCATTCCTCAGTGATATATCTGTGCTTCTTCCACCCTTGATTTGCAGTGCATTGCAGCTATTATGTGAGAAAATAAGGCAGATTTGTATTTCGGGGTTTTTAAGGAGTCCTGTACAGCAAATATGCTGTGAGATATGAAGTTTCGTTGAGCACTCTTAGACCCCTTTTACATCCAGTGAAAAAACATTTTGACATCATTTTGAGTTCCCATCTTGCCACACATAAGAGGCTGTTATCTTTTGATTTCATTTTTTGTGATTCTTGTTGGCCGTGAGGTTGAACAGAAAGCATGTTGTTTGATGTTCCGCTTCTTCTTACTGGCTCGTGCATGAAGCACATACCTTGTTTGGGGGGTTTTTTCCCAGGAAAATTCAGCAATATTTGTGTCAGGAACAATTTTGAGCTCAAAATTGAGTTTATTCACACTTTTGTTTCGTTTTTTTTTGTTTTTTGCTCGTGTTTCACTTCTAGTATTATTGAAATAGGAACCGTATCTGGGAAAAAGTTTAGATATCCACCAAGAGACATATAAATGTGAAGTATGTTTGGTTGGAGATGGGCAGACGTCCTGCTGTATCGTGCCTCCCCAAACCAAGCCTTTGAAGCCTTCAAACTGTGCCACCCTGCCTGTGACTCGGGAATTCACTGAAACACTATTTACTTTTGATACCCCACCAAAAAAGCACTGCTCCTGCTTGCCTCTGTGTTGCATACAGTACATAGTTATTTTTACACCACCGCTTCTTCCTTAAAGAAGCATATATGCCTACCGAACCCACTGTAGAAAATGCAAACTTTTCAATAAGCAGTTTGAGATAATAATAATTAGGAGGCAGAGGCATGTTAATACAGGTCTCTCTAACTTTACCACAGGGCAAAATGCTTATTTTGGGACTTCAGTTTTCTGCTTCCAGAGGGCTGTCAAAAGTTTAACCCTGTGCAACACAGTATTAGTTCTTAAACTGTATGAGAAGACTTTCAGCCTGTGAACATCTTTGTGTATGATCTCCATCCTGCTGTGTTCTGGCAGTGAGATATGGATTCCTAATCCAAATAGCCCATGGTTTTCTATAACAACAAATATGTGGCAACAAAAAAGAAGGATGCAAGGGAAAAGGGATTGTGCTCTAATACAGTAGGACATAACAGCGACCTCTAATCATTAGCATATAGCGTGTTGGTAGCAGTGAACAGGAGCCATGGAGGATGTGGGAGTTGCTGTATGGGAGGTTGGCTTTAATGCAGGGAGCTATTCGCAATGTTTAATGTCTGGAGAATGGAAATTAAGAAGCTCTGTCTCTAGATCAAAGGCCTGCGCTTGCAAGGCAGGGTTTGTTCAGAGTTTAATGAAATTCACCCTCAAAACAAAAGCTATGCTAATATGTTCTTCCTAACAAGGAAGAAGGAGAGAGGAAGGCAGAGGGAGAAAGTGGATGTGTATTTGTTTGACAAATAAATAACCCTGCTCTTTGTTTTAGTGAAGGATACTGACATGATTCAAAGAGAGGTTAAATAGGCCTGTAAGTGCTAAGAAAAGTGTTGAGGGAAAAAAATGGACTTAAAATATGGAGAATAATCAATCTGAATTACAGGAGCTTATAGTAGCCAGATGGAATAATAATGTACTGTACAGAGGAAAACTATAAATAACTGCGTGGTTGTCCAGTTTTGGAGTAAAAACTGACAAGCCTGTTCCCTTTTATTACTTTTTCTAACATAGTGTTCATAATATGTACAATAAAAAAATGTTTATTCAAGCTGCTGTACCCTCTTTAAGGATAAAAGGAGGTTACGATACATGTTGTGCATTTTTGCACAAATGTGGATGAAATGTTGCTACCCACAGTAATAATGCTTTTCAGCATTACCAAGAAATTGTTCACAGTAAGTGGATAATGCAGGGTTGTAATTTATAGCGAGGCCCTGGCATGTCAGGTGAACTCATACATAGCAAATTACCTTGAATTACCACATTTTATGTTCAAGTATTATCTTGTTTCTTGTGCCTGCTCTTTATGTGTCGTCTCAATGCATTTGATATCGGTTATTTTCCAGTGAATGAAGTGCAAAGTGTATGCAAGCCTTGATGAATCGATGAATGCTGTAATTTTTTTCTATTCTGTGGGTTTGTTTCTACGTGCATGCAAATGTATAAATGTGTGTGTGTGTGTGTGTGTGTGTGTGTGTGTGTGTGTGTGTGTGTGTGTGTGTGTGTGTGTGTGTGTGTGTGATTGCTGCAGTATCAGAGCATGCGTCTGTCAGATGTACACAGAAAAGC
>VVHJ01063829.1:12233-28661 GCA_015107715.1 Tylochromis polylepis
AGCTTGGAAAAAAAAAAGAACTTTTAAAGGGGGGGGGGGGGAGTAGAGTCACTTGTAAAAGGGACAAACTGCAAATTACAGAAAAGAAATAAAGCAAACACTACACCACAAAAATGTTTTTCAACTCTGTGTTGAGAGTGATGAATGGAGAGTTGTCTATGCCAGGTTCTCTTATTAGAGTGGCAACAAGTGCAGCTATTAGTACTCCATTTGGACCATATCCAGTCATACACACATCACACCTACACACACATGCACAATGCCTGCCCTTGCAGGTGTTTGGCTTGCTAACAAGCATCATCTCATTATTCTTTTAGAGAGCCGATTAACCGCTGCAATCATAACAGTAATGATCACCAATCAACCCATAAATACCGCAACACCTTAATTCAGAAGCGTGTACCTTGTCTTGACAACATTTTAATATTAAACTTTTAACTGTTCTCTTATTACCTGCCATGCAGATGTTTGTTTATACTAGCAAGACCCCTCCCAAACACACACACACACACACTGGGCCTATGTTCCAAAGTTACTTAGTGAAACATGGTTTTTGCATCTCAGGATGAAAAAAGACCAAAATACTGCATAAGTGCATCCTTCTGACCATGCAGGAAGTATGTGGTACCATGGGATTTACCCTTGGCTTATTTCTAAGAAGTAAGTAGGCGAGAGGAAATCAATGTCTGGTGACAGCTAGTCAATCTTAGACTCAGTGCTTAAATTCTACTCTGCTTGAAAGGGTGGATCTTCCCATATCTTCCCACATATCTTTTTTTACAACAAATCCTATGGAGCTCAAGACAGAGAAATCTCCATGTATATCGGACAAAGCAGGAATAAATTGCCTGACAGCATCACTAAATAACTATAAGACCGGCTCTACTTCCTTGCAAATTGGGTTTGAGTTGACCCTGTAAAGAATTCTTTGGTGGATGAGCATTTTTCTTTTCCCGTTTGAGTCCTCTTCTAGGACTTACATGTTGAAAAAACATACAATTAATAAAATAAATAATAAAAATACTTAATACCCATGCTCTTTAAGATTGGAAAAAATCCAAAACATACAAAAATTAAACAATTTTTCACTTACCTCATGTTGATTTATTGGAACCATGTTCTCGAGAGCAAAAATCTATGATTAAACCAGGCTTGCTGTTGTGCAGAAAAGAATGTTCAGGAGATTGCGCAGCTAGGTTGTCCTTGTCATCCATTGTAGAGTCAAAACACCCAGAGTCATCAGTAGACAATCAGGTCATCATAGTCTTAAATGCTCCACTGAGATAACCTATTTTAGGCCTTGTCAGCAGTCAAAAATCAGTTACATCAGGAAACATTTACATGTTGTTGGGTCTGTGGTGACTGTGCATGCAGAGTGTAGAACAGTAGAAATCCTGATGTATTGCAAAATTGGCTGTAGTTTGCAGGTCATGAAAGAAGCTCTTAAGCATGGAACAGGAGTGTCATTACACATGAAAAAGCAGTTTAATCAATTAGATGATATGTTTCTGTGTACATGTAGGAGTTGATTTTAGACAGTATCATTGGTGATGCAAAAAAAAAGTTTGGTAGAGTTTAGTTATTGTTTGTTTGTTTCCTTTTAATTTAATCAAATAAGCAAGTTAGATATCTGTTTATGTTTGCTGACTCCAGAGTTTGAACCTTTTACAATTTTTGAAAACATTTTATACATTTTGGACTTCATTATGGTTTTTTTGTTTGTTTCTTTGTCTTTTCATTGAAGTGGAGCTTCTTTTGTCAACAAGCTATTGCATATTTCATTTCTATTCTGACTCATGTTATTGTATAAACGAACGTGACTAAATGAAAATTTGATTAATAATAACAAGCTGATATAAGAGAAAATATTTTATTGTTCTCTTGCATAAAGGGCATAGATATATTCTGTTTTTTTTATGTTATCAAGGCTCCAGCTTTACTCTAATATAGGTCAAATGTGGGAAACAGCTGGTCAGGTTTCCAGGATGGATTCTTGAATTGTTTTCCAGTTTTGGTGATGCCAATAGAAACACTTCTTTCAAAAGCTATGCTAGTTTCTGCCTATGAATTATGTGGTTGCAGCTGTTTGAAGAATTAATTTGGGATGACACAAATCCCTTTCTGATGGTACTGCCTGGTGGAATAATTGTTCGATTTTTTTTTACTAGAAAATATTGGCTCTCGAGTCTTGGGCATCCATTAGACAGAGTAATATCTAAATATTGGCTATTATAAACAGATAATCGATTATCTAAACACTGCCTAATAGCTAAATATAAGTAAAAAACTTTTTTCATCATAATAATCAGTACTAGTTATGTCTAGCTTTGGCCCATGGTGTTAAAATACATTATAGACATCACATTTTGTTCGTGCAGTCAGTAGTCAGTCAGGTCAATCCCTGTAGGAAATCTACTTTGAAATCAGTGACCTTCATTCCAATGCCTCCAACTGCTATTTTGACAAGTGCAGCCCAATCTGACAGGTTAGTTCAGACTCTTATGTTCTCACTCTCTGGTGAGCACTGGGCCAGTTTAAATCCAAAATTATTTACTGTGTATAGAAATTATCTGCTTCAGTTTGAAGTTTCATTTCTAAGATGATGACCTTCTTTTACTGTCTCCTGCTAAAGAAGAACTGTGGTAGCTGTAGCTGAACAATGTTGTTATTACTGCACCCTGGGAGTAAATATGCAGAAAACTTCAATAGAATCTTACAGAAACAACTCACATGTGAAGAGAATAAATAACAGTTAACCATAAAAAGTGAGTTGTACCTAATTTGGCAAAGCAATCATACAATCGGGGAGTTCAAAAGTAGTGCCCCAAATGCAGATTTGGTAAATTGTTCTTGTGGTTTAATTCCAGATTACACATAAAATAAGTATTTTTTATGGCTACCATATTCATTTTCAGTTTTGTGTAGGAGCTGGTGATAGGAGTACGAGACAGCTGGGATACCTAAGCACCTGAGAATATGAAAACCCCTGGCATACATGTGCCTTCATTGGACACACCCCTTATTAGAGACTGATTCAAAAATAAGGAAAGAGAGATGGGGAGAGAAGGCAAAGCTAGTTGAGGTGACAGATCTCTGAAGCCTTGGAGCAGAGCCCAGTTGTCCTCTGTGTATGATTGGTTGGGGGGTAGGTGATGTCAACCCCTGACAGGTAATTTGGTCTGAACCAGGTTCCCTGAGGTCAAAAATGCACATAGACTAAGCTAACACATACAAAGTCACGCACTCATGTACGCATACACTGGCTCAATTCTGGCCCAAATCCCCATGGCTACGTTATATTTATGTGTGCTCTTCAGAAGGACACTAAACTCACGGTAAGCAAGAGTGTTTCAGCATCACTGAACAAACAGTTCATAATAGCCTTTCTGCTTACTGTCATTCAAGTCGCCTGAAATTAGCTAAAATCTTATACCTCATCCTTGCTCTCTTTTTAAGTTTTAGAAAATGGTTGGCCAATCACAAGCATTTTCAGTCAAGGTTACTCAGTAGTATAAAGAAAATTTTTTTTTAAAAAGAAAAAAGCTATAAAGAGAAAAGGTTCAAATGGTTAATGCATAATTATTGTTTATATCACTGCTTCCTTAAATCTATGTACTGTAGTAAAGATGCATCATGAGGGCCTCTTCATCAGTGGCTGTAGCTCAGGAGGCTGAGCAGCTCAATTACTAATCAGAAGGTTGGTGGTTTGATCCCAGGCTGTTCCAATCTGTGTGCCAATAGCCTTGGGCAAGATGCTAACTCCAAGTTCCTCTCGGATGCACTGGAGTGTGAATGTGAGATCGAATCTTAAGCATAAAAAAGTGCTTGGATGAATGAGGCATGTTGTATAAAGTCTTCAGGTATAAGAGAAAAGCCCTACATAAGAACCAGGCAATTTAACACAAATGGTATTCAAGTCAAAACAGTAAAGGTCAGAAAGTTTCTGTTTTTCTCCCTGTTGGCCAAGCCACCTTTTTAAAATTTCATCCCATTTAATTTTATTCATATTTCTTTTATTTTGTTATCATTAAAAAAACAACAGTGTTACCATTTCAAATTAAATGGATCAGAGCCATATGCTTTATAGCAGACTTCTGTTCTACAGCAAATAAAGACAATTACAAAAATAAATAAATAACAGAAACAAGACAAGAGCAAGAAATAAACAGCTACACAGACTATGCAGGAGACAGTTTCACCAGAGTAAGATTATATATGATTATATATGGTTTATAAGTGTCTTTCCATCAACTAGTGTTTATGCTCCTGTAGGAAAAGTGTGGCAGAGGTTATTTCGCTAATGTAATATTAGATATGGCTCTAAAAAATTACCAACAGCTTTGGCTTTGGTTTGCAGAATCTAAATAAGAAGACTGTTAATGACTTTCATTAATCCTCTACAGCTCATAACATACTGGATGGCTGTTTTTGAATAGGCAGTAAACTGGAAAAGTACAATTTTATAGGTTTTCTTTTAGTAATTATACATTTTCATACTCTGAAGCTGTGTTAAAGTTCACCTCACGCCTTTGTCAAAAATGTTATATTCATCAGTTAGCTAATTAAAGAAGCACAAGTGTTTTCTTAATTTTCCTTAACAATTGATGGTTTATTTTACTGAAGTGGCAGTTGAGATAATAACCCACAGGGGAAAAAATATGTGTCCTTTACAATTAGGATTTGGTGTTGTTATTGTTGTTTCAAGTTTAAACATACCAGTTAAAAAAAAAAAGCTATGTGAAAACCAAGATGTATAAGAAAGACCATCTAAAGAGCAATTCACAACTTCTATCTGAAGCAACGTCCTATATATATATATATATATCCTGTGGTGTGTTCTGGATGTGAAAACATGTCACCATATAAGCTGGTCAGGTCAGTGCTGCTTTGGTCTCACTGGACTTACTAACTGCCTGGTTTCTATCTGTCTATTTGCTACTTGGATAAATTTGGCCTGGCTCGATTGTGCCCTATCTGATGCCCAATTATTTTCTCCCAGCCAGCACCCCTGAGCTCTTTTCCTAGTAGATCCCATGTGTGCTGTAGCACTGTCACTGAAGGTTGCCCAGGTCAGTAGTGTTTCAGTGAAGCACAACATATCTGCTTGCTTTGTCAAGATTGGACTCATCAAATGTTATGTGTGAACAATCTTAGGCAAAAGGAACAGTACTGCAGTTAGTTCACATCTGACAACTAGAACCGTCTAGAAGGTGAGGGCTCTATTGAAGTTACAGTTCCTGATAGTGGTGTAAAAAATTCCTCCTCATCATCAAAATAACTTATTCTTAGAGAATTTCATCATGGCAAGCAAGGCAAGCACTGTAAAACCAAAGAGAATGTGACAGCTCGCCTTGCATCTCAGAGTTCTGCCTCATAAACGTCTTTCATCGTTTGTTTACAATCATTCTTCTAAACTACTCCCATCTTTTGGCCACAGCCAGCTATCTTCTCTGTAAGCATGGTTAAGACCACTTGCCTCTGATTTCACTGGAATCTGTAGCTTATGCTGATTTTATGGCATGTCCGTGTCTCATTAACTCTGGCTTGAGCATGTAGAGCTGGTTGTTTGCGCATGTGCACTGTCGATAAACCTCTGGTCTCTGATGGGAAACTGATCAGAGAATAACATTTGCATTCCTGAACAGAAAAAAATATGTTTTAGCGGTTGAATATTACGCTTGATTAACTTCTGACTTCTCCGAGAAATCCAGTGTGCTGGCTCAAATTTGGGTGTAAAAATGTGAATTCCATTTGTTTGCCTAGTAAATACAAATATCACTTAGTTTTCAACAAGCTAAGTGTTCAACCTTCACCCATGAGTCTCCCTCCTGTTCCCTCTTTCTTTTTCTTAATTTCTCTTTTTGTCTGTCATTCTTCCTCCACACATCCATACACATTCACCATCCACCAATACCTCCAATTCCCTCTGGTGGCAGCCAAAGGTCTAACTGAAAAGCTTCAAGGAAGACACAGAGAAATGCAAAGTGAGGAGAGAGAGAACGATATTCTAAACTGAAAAATCTGGCAACAGAGTACATTGTTTTTGCTCTTTGCCATGTTTCCTATTTTCACTTTCCTTACTCCCTTCCTCTTCCTCCCCACTGCTTCTTCTGTATGCCTTGCTTTTAAGTCTGCTGTGCTTCAGGCAGATCACACTTCAACTCACTGAAGTGTGACTAATGTTAGGACACACAATACACAACCACAAACTCTTTGATCACAATTCTGTTTAACAGTGAAAGTGTACACAGCAAATAAAGAATGAAAAAGGAAAGGAAAGCAGGAAACAGAAAGAAAAATGAGGATGTTATTGCTTGTTACTCTATCTTCATACCCCATCAAGCTAAACAGTCACCCAAAAGTCAAGAAACTAGAAGATATGTACAATACACAGCGAAGAATTTTTTTTGTGGTTGTTGTTTATTTAAATTATGTCAGTTGCAAACACAGATTACTAATTTTAAGCGTTTTTGGTTTATTTACATGTGCTGTCAGCTGAAATAATATGCTTGAAAGATCCTTCATGCTTCCAAGTAGTAAAAAATTTTAGTCTTAGTATACTGTATAAATATATAACTGCATAAAAGTATTATTGCCAGTAGTTTGTAAAACTTGTATCTACAGTGTCATCGACGTTGAAGAGGAATAACGGGTATAACAGCTCTGTGTTAGGCCAGGGGCAGATATTTCTCTTTTTATCTATTATTTTTTTTTTACCTTACCACTATATTGTACTGGAGCAAACAAAGCATCTCACATTCTCTCGCTCTTGCTCTCTCTCTCTCTCTCTCTCTCTCTCTCTCTCACACACGCACACACACACACACACACACAGGTGCCTAAACTGTGTTCTTCACTTCCTGTCCTCTGTGTTTGATTCTAACTTTTTTTTCACAGACTTAATTATTGAGATTGAGTTACAGTGCAAAAATAATAGCATTTAATGATAATTAATAATATCAGTAGCATTGTTTCAGCTTTTGATTGGTATCATAGACAACAACCATAGTCAGGGGAAAGGACAAATGGATACACCATCTTCTTCAACTAGGATACCACAAGTCTAAAACAGATTTACCTCACTGAAGTAACATAGAGACAACTGTAATGTTATTGAGCATGGAACAAAAGACAGAAGCCCATTAACCACAGGTCCTCACAAACTGACTGGATGGATCATCATATAACAAGCACACTCATTTATAAAATTCCTCATTCACCAATCATTTCCAGCAGACTAGCTTCTATATATATCGCACATATATTACAGTATGAGTGTATATTTCCAGCATGTAAGTGGGAACACTTTTTCAGTCCTTTACAAAAACACTCACCCATCAGAACTTGTGCTAGCAGTATACTCATCTTGCTGTTTTCTCTCCTTCTTCTTTTGAGCACTACTGTTTTGCTTTGCCTGCTAAACATACAATTCAGCTGCACCAACTAATGGTCTTGATAAGAGACTTCCACTTGTCCTACCATGGTACACCCTGGACAGATTGCCAATCTGACACAACCATTTACACTTACATCTGTGGTTACCCACCATTTAACCTAACCCCATTAATTATATCTCTTTGGACTGCAGGAGGAAGCCAGAGTATCCAGAGAGAACCCACGTAAACATGGGACAAACATGCAAACTCCACACAGAAAGGCTCCAGCCAGATGGTGGCGTTGAACTCAGGACCTTCTTGCTACAAGGCTATGAACAGTGCTAAGCGCCACACCACAGTGCTGGCCTTTATGTATGATTATTTGATCTTTTACTTTTGCCTTTTCATTGCAAGTATAACTAAATAAATAAATAAATATAAAGTTATTACACTCCTACTGCTTGAATTAAGAGGGCAAGTAAAAGCCAGGTGCTGCTAATCAAATAGAGGCCAGACAAGTTTTAAACACAATCTTCCCAGGATAGGATATCACAGAAAATTTACCCTAAGGTTAGATGGAGTTAGTGGGGATGGGTTAACTGGTAACTCTAAATTGCCCATAGGTGTGAATGTGCGTGCGAATGGTTGTCTGTCTCTATGTGTTAGCCCTGCGGCAGACTGGCGACCTGTCCAAGGTGTACCCTGCCTCTCGCCCTAAGATACCTGGGATAGGCTGCCAAGGGTGGTACAAACTCTTAGTAGGGGGCAATTTCTTTTAGTTTTGGATAGCTTTTTTCCCTTTATAAATAAAATCATTGTTGAAAACTGCATTTTCTATTTACTCGGATTATATTTGTCTAATATTAAAATTTGTTTGACAATCTGAAACATGTAAACATGACAAATATGGAACAACAGTTTCAGGAAGGCAGAAAATACTTTTACTATCAGAAATTTCAGAACATCCCATTGCTGGACAAAAAAGCGAAATCAGTATGGTAAAATATCAACCAACATTAATAGCAAGCCCACTTGGTTTATATATTAGACTGGCAATTACTATATAATTTAAGAAATTTGGGTGTTAAGTTACATGATATTAAATTATAATTAATGATATTAAAAGCATTTTTTTTGCCAGGTTCAGTGAAGAAGCAACAGGAAAGCAGGGGCAGACATGCGGCAAAGGGCCGCGGGTCGGACTCGAAAGGTATGGAGAAAGGTATGGAGGACCACAAGAGCCACACGCGTCGAAATAAAGAATTCTGTGGTTATATAATGAATTGTAGAATAAACTATGCATTTGTAAATTCACTGAGCCCTGTTACATTGATACAGTGTTAGAGCAATGGCCACAACCTACAGCCTTTAAACTCGTGATTAAAATGCTGTCTGTATACACATCAGTCCAGATGTTACCACATAACTTTCTGATACTTAAAAAGAACTGAGACAGGGTTATTAAAATAATAGCTTCTCGAACACTCAGTGTTGCTCTAACACTGTATAAATGTAACAGGGCTCAGTGCTGATTCTAATAGTCTAAGCTGCTTCAAGCTTTATTTGTGAAGAGCACAGTAACTTACAAAAAAGGTAGCTAGCTTGTACAGCTGCGACGTAAAATTTTCATAAGCTAAGATGATCTTGAAATAACGGGGCTACGTGCGGTGATGCTAGTATTACCCATGTTAGCACGCTACTTTCAACAGGTAGTCAGGCTGAGTCCACAGGTGCACACTCAGAGGTTCATCTCTACGTTTCGCTGCAGGGTCCCTTCATTCTTCACATATCCTTGTCGGGCAGAGTGTAAATCCCGAGGCCTTTGTACATGTGCACACGCTTCTTAGCAGGGCAAAGCTATGAGCACAAAGAGCAGTGTAGAAAAATCCAGGCAGCCAGCCTGTGTCTGTCCAACCAATCAGAGAGCTCATTACATCCCACGGCGTGGCTAATTTGCATTGCTTCCGGATTTTGAAAATGAGATTGCTAATCCAATAGCCAATCCGTGAGCTAATCCATGAGCAAACAGGAAAGGGAAATGGATTTTCAAATGAGCAGTGGAATCGCCTTTTTAAATGTCAGAAATAAATCTTTGATTTTTGAAACCATTTACTTATTTCTCTTTTTTAAATTGTGTTTTAAAAAAGATTTTGAAAATCAGTTTTTTAATTTGGAATTCGAAAATGGTTTTTGAACTGAGGTTTTTATTGAGAGTTTAATTCTTTTTTTGTGAAATTCATTTTCAATTTGAAGTATTTATTGATGGATTAATAATTCATTTTGAAAAATAGGTTTAAAAATAGTGCTTTTATTTAAAATTCATATATTAAATAATAAATTACTTTAGTAATGTTTGAATAAATGAAATAATTAAAAAATGAATTCGCAAATGAATCTACAAATGCATATTTTTTTTCTACAATTCATTAATTAAGCACAGAATTCTTTATTTTGATGCGTGTGGCTCTTGTGGTCCTCCACAGGAAGGTTAGTAGAAATTGTGTAAAGGGTTTTAAACACAGGAAAAGTTAAACCAGTGCTAGCAAACAGAGGCCGTATGGTACCTACTTTGTTTATGCCCAGTTCTGCTTACAGTATTTACCGTTTTAACAATGAAAATAGCCAGCCTGTTGTGTGCTGTGTGGCTTACCATATACTTGGCTTTTCTGTACCAAATTCTAATAGGTTAATTTACTAAAATATCTAATCACTGGATGTATTTTTAGCCTCTAAGGATTATAAAAGCTTATTTAAAACCATGCGATGTCTAGGTTATATGGCCTGGGGCATATGTTACTTATTGGAGCACAAATTAGTCACACAGTGAGGCAAATTAAATCTGAAATGACCATGCAAATGCAAATTAGGGCTGCATTTATACATACATGTAAACATAGAAGAAGGCAGACATAAATTTAGAGAGAGTGCTTCATATTGCTTGGGGATGTTAGATATGAATTCCTAAGAGGGAGCCTACTGTAAAATTATCATGTTAAGCTAATGATGTAGGGAACGATATTAAAATATAATTATTTGTCTGGTCTGATCTTGTGTGCTTATGACAAGTACTATAATGTACATAAAACAAAGATTAAATAGCATTTAGTATGTAACATATATAAAATGGGGTATAATATAAAATATAACTCACATAATGAAATGGCCACAGAAGTTTGTGGGGCTGATAGTAAGACTGCTAATGAATGGTTTTGCTTATTTTGCTTCATGTTAAAATAAAAGGCACCTTCTTCTAATAGTATGGCAATCCAGTGGGTATAGCAGACAAAAGTGTATAAATATATGTAAAGCTTTATAACTTATTTCATAATAAAATGTAGCACATGCATGAAAAAAACTGATACAAATATCAACATATTAGAATATTTCAGAAAAATGGCAGTGAGTGTGAGAAAAAGAAAGTCATGTGGTTCTAATGCAAGCCTACAAACAGGATCTGTTGTTCTAAATATTTATCATGCTCTTCCAGCATACATTGAAATACTGAAAACAAAACTGTGAGGGTTTTCCTGTTAACAGAGTGAATACTTTATTAACTGTAATAAAAAAAAAATTAAAAAGCTATTTTTGCTAACTAGCAAAGCTTTGCTATCGAATAGCTATTTGCTATTGAATTATTGAGCTACTGTAAAAAGTGATAAATTTATACTACTTCCACCATTCCACCAGCTCTCCTCCAATTCAAACGTTACAATGCTTGGATAGCATGGCTTTTTAAATATTATTTAGTAAGATTTTCTAAAAATGAGACAGAACACAGAAGACTAGACAGACACTGGGACACAACTGGGTAGACTGGAGGTAAACAAAGACACAGAGACCACATTTAAGAGACATGTAAAATAATGAAACTAGAATTCAAGAAATATAAATAACAAACTCAGAGGCACTAGAACATAACATATTCAGGAACAAGAACTTACATTATCTTATTACTTTCCAAGAAATAAACCAGTCCAGTATAAAATTCAAAATACTGAGTCAAAGACCGAGGACCATGGCACTGCTAACTCCAGCTACAAATAACCATGAAAATAAATAAATTAAAAAATTACTTTTAATTAATTCATTATTTTATGCATATTCTTTGTATATTTTCTGTCTCTGAAAATGTCGTATTATGTATGTATTATGTCGAATGTAGCATCTGAGTATGCAAAAGTGTGAGTTCTTTCTCTCTCTAAAAAAACTGCATTTTTCTTTTGGTACATGTGGTCAGAGTTAACTCTTGTTGTCTAGGTCCAAATTTGTCAAGTCACATTACAGAACATTTTGCTTGTGAGGATGAAAAAATACAGTGTTGTCATGTTTAACCAAATAGACTCAAAAAAGGAGTACCCAAAAACCAGCAACAGTTTTAAGAACTACTTGGAATGAATAAACAAAACAAAACAGGAGTCTGGAAAAGGTAAGAGCTCCAGTAAGTGTCTTTCTACAGGAATAAGACAGGAAGCTCTGCTGGAGAGAAAATGGGGGTTAGTGATGGTCAGGGGTAAGTATACAGTAGTAAAAGTTGGCAAATAATTGAGGAGTGGAATCTGAGCTCTTCTTGGATATTTCTCTCAGCGGGAAGTGAAGGGGTTAGTGGTGGGCCAGAGGAATCCCAGGTGGTTGCAATACATCAACAGCCACCATGCACAGTCACTTTCAGTCAAGTGTTACAAAACTAATGTCAAAAGACTCCTGAACCACAGACACTAAAAAGAACTGAACTGTTGTTCAATGGTCCAAAGTCCTCATTTCAGATGAAAGTAAATTTAGTTTCATTTCAAAATCAAGATCCTAGAGTCTGGAGAGGCACAGATGTAAGGTGTTTAAATGCCAGAGTAAAGTTTGTGCAGTCTGTTATGATTTATTGTGCCATGTCATCTGCTGGTGTTGGTGATGGTTGGTCCACTCTGTTTCATCAAGTCCAAAGTCAACACAGCTGTTTACCAGGAGATCAGGTCATGATTCCATGTGTTGAAAAGCTTTATGGCAATGCCGGTTTCCTTTTCGATTAAATCTACCACCTGCAAACAGTGCCAAAACTACTTCCAAATGGTTTGCTTACCAAGTTATTGTCATGTGGCTTTTATTGTAATGTGCTTGATTGATCAGCTGACTCACCTGACCTGAACCCTACAGACAATTTATAGGGTACTGTCAAGAGTAAGATGTGAAATACTCAGCCCAAAAGTACAGATGAGCTGAAGACTGTTATCAAAGCAACCTGGCATTTAGCAACACCACAAGCTGAATGCCTCTGCATCACACTGCACTGATGCAGTAATTCATGGTAAAGGAAACCCAACCAAGTACTGTAGAAAAATAGTGTGGAAAAAAAGCATACTCAGAAGTTCCACATTTCTGTATAGTAAATCCTTTTTTTGATTGCCGTTTGGAAATATTCTAAAACATAAATTGCTGGATTTCTGATTTTTTCGAGTTATAAGCCATTATCATAAAACTTTAAACAAAAAAGGTTTGAAATATTTCACTCTGAATATAGGAAGGTGACGCCTTTATGAATTAAATAATGAAAAAACAACTTTTTACAATATTCTTTTTTCTTTTGAGCGCCACCAGTATATTGTAGGATCTTTTTCACATCATCTTTTTAATTGCCTCCCCAGTGTTCTTTAAATTTAACCTCCCCCTTTCTGTCCCATCTCGCTCTTACGCTTACTGTTCACTGATCTATCCTCACATTCTTTTTCTTTCTCTGTGTCATTTGTTCAGTGCCAGGTCCTGGTGGTTGGTGGTTCCCTCTCTCCAGATGGCCCACTCTGATCATTTATTGATGACAGGAGAACAGAGGAAGGCATTCCCAGCTGCTGCTGCCTGGCACCCCACTCATTGTGCAAGCGCTCGTGCACGCACACACGCACACAGAGGCTCAAATATTTGAACAATGACTCGGATCCATATATGCATGCAGTTATTGGATTTAAACCCTATCGCACACAGACGTTTTTTTTTTTTCTCCCCTTTGCCTTCTTTTTGCATTGTCACACATTTTTTCATTGCTGTCGTCTGATGTGAGGCATGATTCTGTGCTGTACTTTTGCACAGTTTCCCTCTCGTCTCTCTTCCTGCCTGCAGCTTTCCTCCTTTCACCTCCTGCTGTGGTGTTACTGACTCTGTCACACAGGAACAGACAGAAGGAGAGGCAGAGGGTGGGAGAGGGAGTCAATGTGCTAGCTTGAGTACAGTGAGTAAAACTGCAGTTTGCTAATGTTACAAGTTAATGTGCTGCATCTTATGAGAATCTTAAAGTTTATGTTGAAAAAGAAAGAAATGTCATTTTGACCTTTTTTTTCTTTTTTCTTTTTTTAAAGAGTGAAAATATCCTGTACTGGCTTTGTTTTGTTTTTTTTTCTTTTTTTTCTTATTTTAAATAAGGAAATTGACCACCCACGATACACCTGGATTCTGCAATTTATATAAAACACTTCTTTGTTTTCCCGTAATACTCTACTGCTATGCATTAGCAACCTGTGAAAACTCTTATACAAATTTATTTAGTAAGTTTTAGCACTTGTTTTTATGGAAACGTAATTAAAACTTTGATTATGTCTATCTTGAATAACTACGCAAAATTCTGAGGCAAAAAAAATCATATCGTGAATCATGTCTGAGTAGTAGTGTAAGTATAAGTATTACACCTAAAGTAAAACACATATCTTTGCAAACATTGCATTTCTCTTGAAAGGTAGTTGCTGTTGTAGTATTTATTATTTATAGTGGGGGGTTTTGTGTTTAGAAAGATGAGTACTATCTCCTTCTGTTCACACACATTCTTTTTTCTACATCAAAGCAGTTTTTAAAATCAGCTTTACACTCAAACACTATTTGACTCACAGGCTGGAGGAGCCAGAGATCGAAACACTGACTTTCCAATTAGTAGATCACTTTCTTTATCTCCTAAGCCACAGCCTCAAAAGGTGGACAAGTAGTCCAGAACCACTTTGGCAGTTATTTTTTTGTTTGTTTGCAGGGGCTTTTTGTGAAAATGTAGTCTGTAGAGATACAGAGAGCTTGGTTTTATGTGTCTTTACAGATTACGTCTCATCTTCTTACCTCCATCCACTTTCTGTTGCAGTCTCTTTTGTTCATCTTATCCTTTCCCAGGTTGTGTTGGTCCACAAGTTTTCAGGCAAAACTGAAATACAAAGTCAGAGCACCATGAAGACAGTCAAATTCTCTACGGCAGTTTTCAAAGCATGATTATTTCAGTTTCAAGTTGTGTGAAGGACATATGACATGCATGTTTGCTTCTTCTGTCCAGGGCCAGAGAGATTTCTCTGCAGTCCTCCCCTATACCTCAGTAAGAAAACTTACTGAAATGATATCCTTGAAAGAAGTACAGAGTAAGTATACAGTAGTATATATACAGCAGTATGTCATAAATACATGTGTCCTTCCAGTGACTGTGTCATGAATAGCCTGAACTGAACATGCTGCGACTTTGAAGTTATACAAGGGAGACTTGCGTGATATACAGCTGGCTTCAGCTGGGTACCCCAAGAGATGCATGAAAACACACGCGCGCGCACACACACACACGCACGCACGCACGCACGCACGCACACACACACATACAAACACACACAGACTGATGTATTTCATCTCACATAAACACACTCACAACAGTAGTTTCTCTACCCCAGAGGTGCTATTTGGAGGTAACATGGACTGTTAAACTAAGAAGAGTCATCCTATCTCAGGAGTCCAGAGGTATAGTGAAGGAGGAAAATTATGTGTTTTTGCGTTAGACACATAAAACAATAAATTTCTTTAGTGCAATATGTTAATATTAACTGTAGATTCTGAATGCAATTTCACTTTTCAAAGCAACAGGAGTTTTAACTGTATTATTTAGTGTGTTGGATTATGAATGTAATATTAAAATCAATCATCATGTTAATCAATCGTGTCTTCGTAGTAGCTTTCCCCCACAGATAATTTATGTATTCATTTATGTAATCTACTAATGTAAAGAATAAAATGGTATATACTAGCACATGGTCAGAAATGTGCTGTAGAGGCTCATTCATTAAGGCATGCTAGGAGTCCTCTAGGTGGCACCGTTATCATGTTGGAAGTTAAAAGGCTGTGATTAAGACAGCAGTACTTCCAGCAGCAGTAATTCAGACATGATAAAAACATAGCTGTGCAGATGGAAATTATGTTTAACTTAAAGAAAGGGATCTTTTAGGCACGTTTTCTTAAAGACTCGTCACAAATCCAGGACTGTAGAGAGAATGAGACCTGCTAACAGAGCACAGCATCCTAAACCATTAAGGGAAATTGAGTTAACTATCACCTCAACAGTGAACCATGCAAAATGTAACAAATAATGTAACTATTTTAATATCTTTAAATATAGTTTGATGATTATTTATCACTTAATTTTTTTTACACCCAAAGAAGAAAAAGTCCTATATGATATTAGTTAAGTATTTTAGGCATTCTTGTCCGATGGAATGACAGTCCACCTTAGTGGGGTCAATTACTTGTGGGCATGGGATTTGTACTGAGAGCTGTTATGTTCAGTAATTTGATTGGTGTTGCACTTATGTTCTTCCCAGTGGCTGTGCTGAGTCTGACCCTGTGCTGTCAGTATGCCGGACAGTATGCCAACAACAACAAAAAAAACATTCTTAAATCGCAGAAAACTTTAAAGCTAAATTTTTTAAAAAGTTATATTTTACATACAAACTTTTTAATTACAATCATTTTTAACTAGACTAAGTATAACTCAGTGCCACGCATCTGTTGCAGATTACAGTTACATTTAGCTTGTCATTTAATTGTATATCACTGCTACCTGTAAATACTCTATTAAAAGTAAAATACAGCTGTGACAATTTGGTGCAATTCTTGCTATAGATAACAGATACTGGTCTCAGGAAACATCTGCATGTCTGTGAAAACGGTCTGTGACAAAGGTTAGAGTTAGAGGTGGAGGACAGGATGACAAGAACGCATTTGGTGTGTGTGTGTGTGTGTGTGTGTGTGTGTGTGTGTGTGTGTGTGTGTGTGTGTGTGT
>VVHJ01063830.1:0-11660 GCA_015107715.1 Tylochromis polylepis
CCCCAAAGCCTTCAGACCCCTGTCTGCTTTATACCCACCGATGGTTGAAGTTAGCCACATTAAGCAGATTTATCCAGGTTCTGTACTTAGACACATCAATTGCATCTAAGTAATTGTGCAATTGCTGGTTGGCACAAAATTATTCAGCAGAATAGTGAATGCATTTGATTTAACATTTTAACTGTCTTCTGGCTTTCATTGAAGATATGATTCATGGTTTTGCTTGACACTTCTGTCATTGAACATTTTATACCCTTCATTCTCATTACTTCTTCTTGCACTACTTCTATTTCACCACATTTTATAGCTCAATTTATATCCCATATATCTGCCAAATGTAGTTTCTTTGCAGTTTCACCCACAGTACACTGTGAAGCCGTAAAAATTAGATCTGTCATGACTCCACAGAGCATTACAGTAGAATAATAGAACACTCTAGCCAAATAATATAACATAAAATAAACACCTAAAGTGGCCATTCTGCATGATTACTCCCTTTATTTTTATGGATTTTGCTGCTGATATTTCTGTCCTCCACTTTTAAGCAAGTAAAGCTCTAACCATGACATTTGCTCGCTTTGTAGGAGAACAATTTTTATTTTATTTCATTGCTGCTAATGATTTAAATGTCTTCCACTCGACTAACTCTGTCCTTATTTCCAGATAAACTGAGAAGCTCAAGGACGAATATGACTCCCTGTAACCCTCAGCTTCATATATTCTCCACCGGATGCTAAGCGATTCATTCACTTATGCTTTCATTTCGTCCACTCACTCTCACAGGCTTCTCTGGCTGTGAGGTGGAGTGGGTTTCAAGCAGATGCCGTATGCAGTCACACTGCAGTGGGTGATGGATGATGGTGTTTGGTGAGCAGCTGTGCCTTGCTCACTGCAAGAAACCCAGCGCCGTGTGTTTCTGTGCATTAGCTCAGTTCGTGTAGTTGCAAGTGTGAGCATAAGAGCATATACTCTTCTCTCTCTGTGACCTCCTCTCCACATACTCTATTCATCCACTTTTCCTTTAACCTGCCATCTATCAGATGCCCTTGCTAACACTGTCAAATTCCTGGCCTGGCTGCACTGAATGCATATAAGGCATCTACTGAAGATACTCTCAGTGCTGCAAGGTGCTAAATCATAGCGCATAGCTTTTGTGTTTCAAGGACTCTCAAGATGAAACCTGCTGTCATTAATTTCAGTGACATTAGTGTAACATGTCAAAGGACAGATAACATGTTCTATACAATAAATTCTCACATTTAGAATTAAATTTGGAACAAATATAAATATGGATGGAAAAAAATGAGTGTTTCCTGGATAATAATAGTTTGAAATACATAGTTTTTCTTCCCTTTACAAACACGACAGATGTTAAAATAAATGTCTTGAATATAAATAATACAGGCATGCACCTGTTGTTTTGTCTGATTTTTAGCCATATAGCTAATTTAATATCAAGTTCTTTTTGATTTCTTGGCTAACATTTCATTTACATTTGGATTGCGCTTTTTTAAAGTAGAGGGAACCAGGATTACTCGAAGAAGACATTACTAAAACCAGGAAGTAACTGGAGTTTGATAATGGATAACTGGTAATGCATAATGGAAAGAACACTTCATTTAACTACTGGTTTTTCACCCAAGAAAATGTTTTGTGATGGCATGAAGTCTTATTTCTGACTCTGCAAAACATTTTTCAAGCCATAATGGAATACTAACAGATAGTGCACCAAGCTTTTTTTTGGTACACATTTTCAGTGTATTCACAATAGCACGACTCTGCATCTGTTATGATAACTGAACTTGTCACTGTGTACCCTGCCCTTTGTTCAACCAACAGACTTACTCAACAGGAAAAGCAAAGAATGTGCCATGTGCATAAATGTTATGCAATTATGTACATTTCCCACCCAACTAAACATGGCTTTAAAATGCCTCCTGAAAAGTCTACAAGTTCCAAAGTATCTTAAATAGGCTTTAATATGCCTAAAATAAATGGTGGCATTGAGGAATATTGCAGACAGCTACCAGGGGCAGCAGAATTTAAGTCCATTGTTCTGTAAAACCAAAATGCAAAAGTAACGTTGTCTCAATAAATCAGTGTTTGCAAATACAAAGAGTGCACCTATATATTTTGTTTTTCCAACAACATGCAGTCTGCAGTCAATTTAATCACTATGTAAGAGACACACCAACAAACACCAGAGTCACACATGTGCAATAACCGTTTTTTACCATTCCAGACATAATAATAAAAAAAGTCTCTAAAATAATCCTGACCCGTCTGACAAAGACATCATGCTGCAGGGATTAAAGTGCCATGGAACAAAAATCACATTCATTTGCAGAGCCATTGTTTGAGGGCAGGAAACATGGAGGGATTGTGGCTCTGAGCCCTTGCATGGAGAGAGATGGACTACAGCACAACCCATCTCTCTCCTTTTACACTGAGCTCCTTCCTTAGCACTTGCATTATTCATATAAACCTATTAATCTGACATGGGTGCAGGTCTAGCCCTTTTAATCAAATCCTTCCAGCTAAAGCCCACCTCCCTTTGGAGTATTTCATTTCTTTTTGAATCTAGTATAATTAAAGTACACCGACAAACAAAAGGCGGAACCTCTGATGTCCATTTCTCTGGAACATTATGCAGACACTGCAAACAATGAATAATTTAAAAGCACTTATTATTGCATTTGATACGATAGAGAGGCCTGACAAGTAATGGACTGCAGAGACGAGCCACGGTGAAGTGGCAGAAGCATGGCATGTCATGAAGCATATGATCAGAGCCCTCCAACTAATCCCCCCAACATGCTCCATTACATAATTAAGCAGTAACCCTCTGAACAGCCTTCTTCTCACCAACACCTTATGTTTATCTCTCAGTCTCCTTCTGTCTCCTCTGCTTTCTCGGTTGAGGCTCCCCATTTGGAGCTCAGCAGAGCAGCAGAGAAGGCTCTGTAAATTGATAGGGCCTGAGTGTCACACCTTTAACAATGATGACAAAAATGTGCAATGACACAGTGAATCTTTTATTATTCTAGAAGAGGTAATGAAATTGGCCTAATCAAATGGCAGTCGTTTCACTGCTCTTGAACTATACCTAAAGATTTTAGGTGCCATAGTCAGCTGTAGTGAAGGTCAAAGTACAGCGCCATTAAGTATTGTAGCCTCTGGATGTCAGATGAGAGCAAGCCATGGTGAAATTTTGGAAAATGATTCCACCTGTAAATCTCTCATCTGTATTCCTGTCTCAGCCACCAAGTAGCTGCTCTGGATGTGTGTTTGCTGTCCCATGGATTTCCCCAAAACCTCCTCTCTGCGTTTGCCAAAAATGCTCTTGAATGGTAGCCTATTTCACAGTCCAGTGCAAGTGCTAATGGCTTTTTCATCCCGGAAAGCGGCACAACTCAATCAGCAAGAGGCTTTTGGACAGAGGAAGGATGCCGGAAAGTGTTAGCAGCATGAAGGAAGATGTTTTTTCTTCCTGACATGGCTGGACAAATACAGGGAGGAGGCCTTGTTTCAAGACTCCATTTCTGTCTTATTCCAATCCTCAGCGGCAGCAGGAGTGTGTTGTGTTTTTGTAAGTCAGGGGCCACAGAGGCATGTGGCCCGCATAGTCTGGGGCTATATCTGACATTTAATAAACCAGAATATAGCCATGTTGCCACTGCTGATTACAGTGATTCTGCAGGAGACAGAGGAGAGAGAGCGTTGTCTATGACAGTGCAGGCGAATGGTGAAATGGGGAGTAATAAAGCAGGCCTCCTCGCAGACCCCTCTCTTGCTGACCCTGTGTGTCTATGTGAGTTTATGGCCACTGTCTGAGGGGGGGCGGATAAGATTGTGGTTTATTGCTCAACAAGCCTCCCCAGCAATAAAAGGCTCATGGCCCTAAGCCATCCATTCTGAAACACATTAGCTCCCATCCAGCCTGGATCTGCTCAATCTGCAGCTCAAGGCCAGAATTAGTCAACTGAATCAGACTCCAATATTGCTCTATGTCACCTCTGCCTATGGCTAAGATGTATCATGCTCTAATCTTTTTCTACCCTGATGGATAATGCAGACGAAGGGGGAAAATGAAGAACATCTAGATTTGAAGGGTCATTTACCATCTAAGTGACTTCTCCCGACCCTTGAACCACTCATAAGTGCACAAGCTTACCTAAGCATTTGTAAGGCACTACAATATGGGCGTGCCCTTTGCACACTTTCTTCTCTTTCTTGCACCAGTTCTCAATGCGAATGGGCTGGTTGGCTTCCACCACATTTGTAATCTGAAGCTCTGGATACATCTGCAGGAAGAAGACCCCAATTAATATTAAACACTGAGAGAACATACATTTGTGTATGTGTGTGTCCGTGTGTAGATGTGCGTGAAAGAGAGAGAGAAGGTGCGATAAGCGGAGCTTCAGTAGGATCCTTTAATCCACACTTTATACTCTCTAGATGCCATCTGTTCATCCGTGAAAGAGCATATGATTTACACTTTCCCCAAATGCCAACAAAATGTCATTGGTGAATGCAACTGAAGCTTTTGAGATAGGCTGCTTGAAAATGTACAGCCCTGCTTTTTTTTTTTTTCTTTTTCCCCCTTGGATGGCTGCATAATACACCATGACACTATTTCCAGCAGCCTCCTGGGTTAGCAGGTATAGTAGGAGCACTGAGTAAATAAGAGTGAGGATATCCATGTTGTGGTAAAACTTAATTTTAGAGGCAGCTTGAGAAAATGACAGCCACAAGATCTGGTAATTTAAAAGCCACCCACCATAGTGTAAATAACACCTTAAAGCCTCTCTAGTGACAAATCACAGAGAAATGAATATTGACTTTTCCCCCCACCACGGTAGCTAATTTCCCTCAATGCACATCAATTTAGTCTGCAATGCCACCCACCAAACCTAAAATGTCCTCAACAAATTAAATTATACTTAATAATCTAAAGTTGTGCAAAAGTTTGTTATTTCTGTGAAACAAAGCCGGCTTCTTTGAGCAGATACCATTTTCCTATGCCACGAGCAGGTTAGCTTAGTTTAGCAAGCAGGCTGAAAAAAGAAAATAGCCTGGCTCTGTCCAAAAATCTGCCTGAAAGCAGCTCTAAAGTTCACTTATTAAACAGGATATCTTGTTTTGTTGGTTTTTTTCTCAATTCACTGCTTTTTATTTTTGTACAGACATGAGATCGCTTTGATCCTCTCATCTAACTCCCCACGAGACACAAAACAGGCGTGTATCCAAAAATGTCAAAGTATTCTTCTCAGTTAACTCTCAGTAAATGACATTTAGTATGCTTCCTGACAGCAGCGCCGACAAGCTGCTAAATGGAGCAAGCAAAATTAATAACAGCACACAGTAGACTGCAGGTTTAGCCATCACACATGTGCCACCCGAAAAGCTCTTAAAAGCAACCGGACATGATGAAATTATTATTTTATTATATAGGTATTTAGATGAAAGTACAAAGAAAATACGACAAAGGCCTCGCATCACTAGATTATTGTCACATCAAACTTGTAGAATGAGAAGGAATTAAGAAGCATGATAATCTACTACGCTTGGGTGTAAACCTCTTTTCTCTCTCTTCTCCTTTATTAATTTATAGAAATCTGTCAAAATGTTGGCCAGACACCAATTTAAGCTAATGCTAGGCTTGTTAGCTTAAGTGTCGTGTCACTTATATTTTTCTGGTATATGTTAAAAAATAGTCCGACTTGAATTTAAGAAGATTTCCTTGTTTCTGTTGCACAAATAAATGACAACGTAATGTCATGCTCAGTTATCACATAAGTCATCATCACAGTTATTTTGGTTAGTGTTGAGATCAGGATTGTTTAACACAACTACTCAAAGACTTTAACAAATTAAGCTTTGCCCATTAAGTCGACTTCCCTGAACTTTAATTATAATTCAAATTAAACAATAACTACTAGAAATAAATAAAGAAACCAAATATGCCACGGTCTGGCAGTTTAATTGAGAGGTAAATGGAAAGGAAAGGAAAGCAAAGCGAAACAATTACTGCAAAACAGAATGCAGCAAAATAATTGCTTTATCTTGATTATCTAGCTTTAATAATCATTCAAAGCTGAGTGTGGTACTGAAATTAAATTCGATTATTTGCAAAGCCATATAAAAACAACTATCCAAAAAATAAAAATCCTAGCAATTGTTACTTTAAACACATTTCTCGGCCCGGACTTTCACAACCGGTGCATCCCTAGTCATCTAATTTAATGAACTGACAGCCCATGAAGCCACTGAGCTTTCTAAGTAGTAAATGAGTTTCATCAAGTCCGTAAGACTGACAGGATAAAGACGTGTTTGTGTCACAATGTCTTACCTCCTGGCAGTACTGCAGTACACCTTCTTTGGTTCCTACACAGCTCTTAGTCCCAGATGGGTCGGGTTCCCAGCGGCCGGTTTGAATGTTGATGTGCATGTTGAGCTTTCCACAGAACATCGCCACCTGTGGCTCGGCCACGGCAAACCCTGTGCCTGCATTTGCTGCCAGTGCCTGCAGAAGGACAAGGGCAGAAGGACAAATAAGGGTTAAAACACTCAGTCATCATAAAGCCCATAAAAGCTGGGGAATAAGCTGGCTGACAGACTTGAGAAGCTGTCTGCCCCACTCACATCTCTCATAAACACCATTCTGCACTGTGGAGTCTGATCGGATAAACCAGATTCACATTATGTACTGTAATACAGAACTTATAAGACATGAAGTATTGCATGTCTTGGCTGCTGCCAACTCTCTGCTGCAGTGCTGAGAGAGCAGAGGGATTCAGACAGGAGACAAATTAATTGCACCTGGGGAATATTTGGCAGGGTGGATGGTTAAACAAGTGGAGGTTTGATTGGATTTATGCACAACATTTTTAGCTCTGATGTGCACTGAGTAACTAAGAGGCTTCACACAGAGAGCGGGAGATTGGAGGGGAAAAAAACTGCAGTCCGTCACGCCTCACAAACCAGGACATTCCTAGTTGAAGGTGGAGCTTTGATTGTCTGGACCTCCTGGGACCAAAGTCTTTCTAAAAAGTAGAGATCATTTATTCTTCAGAGTAAACAATCCACACACTCTGCATCATCAGGTCAGCTGTGCAGACACATTAGAACAAGATAAGCAGGTACGCCATGACGATAATCTGTTTTTCAAGATATTCTGGAAATACATCCGTAATATTTCTTTCTTCCTAACGCCATTTCCCATCTTTGTTTACTTTCTCACCCTTTGATCGTAACTGTTTGCTTCTGCTATCTTTGTATACTCTTCTCTGTTATGATTTACTAAACAATATAGTTCCTCTTTAAGCAAGCAGGAAGCACAAACACCCAAATGCATGTCCTTCATTTGAAATAACTAAACAGTGCTCATGGTATCAAATGGAAACATTCAAAACTACTGTGCAGCCATCTGTTGCACAATTGGCTTTCATATGGCTTGGTGTGTGTTTAGCATCAGTCGTGTCATCGGCTCCTCATTGAAACAATAAGTCACATACTGCTAATGTTCACGTGATGCTAGTGGTGCTACAGCATAGGCATCTCTAATTAATCAGTGAAGCGATCTGCATGCCAAACTGTCCCAAAGCACACACTAGAGAGTCTCCAGACAGGAAGTGGAACAGAACTGATGCCCTCTTGATTGTCATAATATCATCAGACTGAGTAAACACACTTCAGCCCCAGAGAGAGATCAAGGCAATGAGCGGGGACACATTTCTGACCATTTGCAGGGTTCTCAACACAGAGACGATATGGGCAGAGGTGTCGTTTCTGTAGCACTGAGCCAAGGACAAAACAGCTGAAGAGCAACGCTTGAGTAACAGCGTGTTAGACAAAGCTCTCCGTTTAATTCTGCGCAGGCTCCCAGGCTGACAATGGGTGCAGAACAGAGTAGAGTGAGGACAAAACAAGTGCTGTGTAATCAGCAGTTGGCTGTGCTGTGTGATGAGCTGCAGAGTTAACCAGAGCTGAGTCTGCTTGCACACAGACATTCACACATCAACTGAATAAAGCTCCAGCCCAGCACATACCTATATGCGATACACATGCACATTTAGCAACAAGCACATCCTCAAAACATGCAGACACTCATAGGCACATGTCCATCCACACAGACAACCTGATTTCCCCTTCTTATGTCTTTCCCCTGCTCCAATCCTCTCTCTGAACTAAAATAGGCATCAGACAACAAATGAAATGGCAGCAAATCTCAAATGGTTAAAAGCTGAATACTAAGATTTAGGTTGTTATTACAGTTATCAAACAAATAATCTGCAAAATAGGTAGCTAGAGGCAGATAGAGGCTTACAAAAACAAATACAATATTGTATACATTTTTCTTCTCTTTGAAGTTACTTGCGCTTTGTGTATTTATACACACATATAATAATGTTTTACCTGCTGACCTAACAAATTCTTCTATTTGAGAAATTTCGTAGACTTTGCACGGTAATTGTTTCGCTGAACTACGTCTATTTTTTACGCCGTCAAATCCGACACTAACTGCTAATTGCTGAAAAGACAGCAACTAATGAGGATTGAACTGAACAAAAAAAATAAGGCCTGTTTGCTCTCCACCTGCTTTCTCAGATATTCTCAGTGCGCTTCAGGAGCAGAGAGGTGTAGAGGGCATAGTGACAGCCTGACTACAACTAGAAGGTTGCTGTTGAAAAACAAGTGTTGGGTGTGTCTCGACACCCCTTTGACTCCCGCTTTATCTTTAATTCTTCAAGGGCAACAATAGCACTGTAGGAAGAGTGGAGGCAGTTAATACCACTGTGGTAAATCTGCAGTCACATGCCTGTTTAGGAGCCAGACTTACACAAAGAGAAGTGCAATGGAGGGCGTCTGAGAGCGCGAGAAGTAACGAGGAAAAGAAAACCATCTCCTTTGCGGCTCCTGTCTTATCCGTGTCATCTTTAGAAAACACACAGCGAAATGCACACTGCTACAGGAGACATAGATTCCATTGTTCTTGACTCAATATGTCACACATTTTGGGCTAACTTTGAAACAGACAATTTCTGTTTGGTTGCGATTCAGCCTTGGACAGTCGTTCATCCGAATGCTATTTCCAGAGCAGTCAAGCACACAACTGGAGTGTCATTGTTCCAGTTCTTTATGTCATCCAAGAACGATGTGCTCTGTCAACCCACGAGGGCCAGCGAAATGGAATCAGAGTAAGAAAAATGAGTCATAAATAAATACAAACTACACACCAGTTTTGGCCTTAAAAGGTCATAATATGTTCCTCAATGTTGATGTGATTCAACATGAAATAGAAGTTCAGGCCACTATTTCATTTTTTCAAGTTTGAACGCAGGTTGTAAAAATAAATAAATAAATAAATAAATAAATAAAGTGACAGTAGGCCTTTGATTATCAATTATTTTTGCTGATATTTATGAGCAGGGTGCTCATGTAAAAAAATCCTCATGTAATGTTACTGCTAATTCAGCTCGGTAGACCTAAAGGCTTTATAAAAACCGAAAAAACAGACCAGATCGCCTGAAGACATGAAATATCATATTAATGAGTGGGACTAAAAAGCTGAGCCTTCAGCATATTTTGAAGAGCAAATGGGAGTGTTGGATTGCATTGAAAATCATACTGTTTTTTAGAGATTTTGTTGGCATATACAAATATGCTTAGATACAAAATGCGTTCTTTGTCGTGCGTTACCACCATTGTGTGCATCTCTATGCTACTAAAATACAAATATAACATTTTGATGTAATTTCAACTGCTGAGGCACACACCTTACGGACAAATAAGCCACCACACCTTAAAAGTCATCGAGCCCTCTCATCTCTCATTACTGACTCACAGTGAGATGTTATATGGTGTAAGTGTGAACACCTGCTCCTGTGCGTAAGCTCAGCGAGAGGGAAGACAAAAGACGGAGAGAGAGAGTGGAAGCTGGAAAAAGGGAGAGGCGGTGAGACAGAGGAAAGCTCAGGCAAATTGGGTAAACAGCAGCAGGAAACATGCGCTGATTGGCTTATATCCCAGTTTGAAATATTATTCTCAAGTCAACGCAGACTGTAATGCAATAAAGAAGGTGGCGTGAACGCAGGAGAGACAGGCGCTTGTCAAAAGCTGTGTGGGTTGAGGATCATTCAGCTCGTTTTCACTCTTTACTCCAAACACACACCAGTTTGTGTGCCACCGCTTTCCCAGTCCGCCTCCTACACACAAACATGTTTTATTGGTCTGCTCTGAGAGCCGAGCCAAGTTCCACATAAAACAAGCTAAGACACGGCAGGGCATGTTGTGCTGTAACGCATGAAACACTGAATGAACACACAAACAATGCTCCTTTTTATTCCGGTAACAGATAAATATACCACAGATATAAGAGCTTGGCCCTCTAAGAACCAAGCCACACAAACAAAGTGTTTGTCATTTGAAGTGTAAAACATGACCGAGTTAAAGCATCTATATCTAGTCTACATTAAACCACTGTTTGTTATACACGGTGTACACATTTGACTTTTTTTTCCTTTTATTGCTGTATTGTTACATGAATATTAATAATCAGAGAAACACAAAATGAATTCTCTTTTTGCTCCAAATATTTAGCTGATTGTGAATGACAAACAAAGCAAAAAAAAAAGCATACATTTACAAGGTAAATGCTGAACTTAAGTGCAGCGAAATCTCCGTCAAAGGTAAATCAACATAAATATGCAAGGTCTCTAGGCAAGGGACAAGATTTTGGGACTGGAAACTTTTCATTTGTAGTATTCACCAGCCGTGTTTGAGCATGCTCTCTAAGGGGACTGTGGAGAAGAAAACAAGGAATGAATTTGCCAAAATTCATTCTTGAAACGATCAGCCGTTTTCTGATGATGATGCATGATGTAGCATTTTAAAATGTATCTGAATTCATAAGCACTTACTTGTGGCATATAGAAAAAGACATAAAGACCTCCACTGTCTTCACTGAAAGCCCTGAAACACTGTCCTCCAGAGGATAAGTCATTAGAAGATAATTGATGGGGATATTCTTTGCTCTGTCATTTCCCTTCTCTTTTTACCAACATTTCCCGTCTCACCCCACTATTTCTATCATTTAATGACAAGAAACGCTGAAAATAATCGACATGACATGAAATGAAATAACAACAAGTCACAGAAACGGTCTAAACGGATTAACGCTTTACATTTACTGAGATGGATTATTTAGTTCAGGCCATTATCAAGTCTGTGGAAGACATTTTCCCACTGTTTGATATGAAAGGCAGAAAATTATTTTCTATGCAAGCTCTGAAAAGGACTAAATAAAGCCTGATATCTGTAACAATGCAGATTGTGTGCAGAAATAAGAGAATAAGAAATGTGTGGCTAAGATAGCTGGCACAAACTTCCCCCAAAAAAAGAAGAAAAAAAAAGAGAAAGAAACATTCCTTAATGAGGCTTCAGTAAGCCCCTCCAGGACCAGTGCGGGTCAATTATTACATGACCTACCACACAGCATCTGGGCAAAATCCAAAAGAAGCTAATCCAATCTGTGTGTGTGTGTGTGTGTGTGTGTGTGTGGGAGTGTGTGTGTGTGTGTGTGTGTGTGTGTGGGGGTCTGTGTGTGTGTGTGTGTGTGTGTGTGTGTGTGCGTGTCTGTGTGTGTGTGTGTGTGCTCT
>VVHJ01063832.1:0-18562 GCA_015107715.1 Tylochromis polylepis
TGTATGTTTTTGTTTTTTGTTTTTTGTTTTTTTTACTGTGTCAGAATATTCAACATTGCTATCAATACATTTTTCAAAAGAATGCCTCTCTGTGCAAAATGGGTTTAAAAACATAAACAACTGTGGGATACTGTTTGTCCGTGATTTGGACAGCCCAGTGCGTGCCCCCGACACAGGGGAAACAAATTCTGTCGGGGATACCTACCTTGGCACCACCGTTGTGCAGGTGAAGCCAAAGGCAAGATATGCGTCATCATATTTTCTAGTCTTTGGCTTGGAAGGAAGTTGGTTTGGAAGCATATTTGGCAATGCTTCATCTTCTGCTTCTGTGTGGGAGCCCAGTCAAAAACCTGTCCATTATGCTAGCACTGTCCAATCATTCTTCTTCTTCTTTTTTTAAAATTCATACTGCGCCCCCCTGCAATGGCCCCCCACTTTGGGAACCACTGTCTTAGCCTGAGTGAGTAAATAAAGCCAGATAAAGAAAAGCTCTCCTGGGTATGTTGAACATGCTTTGTAGTAAGTGTCCCAGGTTATTGCGTTGGTCAGATCCCATTCAAACTGCACACAAAACTGCTCCAAAGTTCAATGGAACAGTTACGAATACATCCTTACACAACATGAGTTATTCATACACCAGTGACTAAATACTGTTGCCAGACAAACCATCTGTTTGTATTTCTCAATGAACTAAAAAGACTCACAGTCACAATGGTGTAGTGGTTGGGAAAGGTCTTTGTGGGATAAACAGGCCTGAGGTATGGTGTTGTAGTTCCATTATTTCCTGCAATGGAACAAAGTCATATTATAACCTAGAACTGTAAATCTTAAAGAACTGTGAGACAGGCAATGTTTTTTACTTACGTAACTTGCTGATAACAGGGATGTGACTCGCATGTTCTTTCAGATACTCTGCCCGGAAACCGTCCAAAGACACCAGGATGAGAGGAGGCCTTGAAAATCTGGACAGGAAAAAACATCTGATAAATGTGTTCTCTAAGGGGACGTTAACCTGTGTTTATACTTGTCATCAATAAACTGGAGTCATCTTTCCACTCCTTCTAGTCCCACGTTTTCCTATAAGCAAGTGTTATCTCTCAACAGCATCTTGAAATGGCTTCAGTCAGTCATTTCGAAGCATTATTTAAATTAACTTTCATATCACTGCTCACTGAAACATAAAAACTGAACCAAATTTAAGACAAATGAAAATTTGACTGACTTTAACTTTTCCCCCCTGTGACACTTCAATCACCTTCGGTCCTCCTATCGGTTTCAATTCAGGAGTCTTTCAACATCAAGTCCCTTTCTTAGAATATCTGCCCTTTAACTTTGCTTTCGTCTCAAGCCACTGAGAGCAAGAATTAGATTTGTGGCTGAATGCTCTGTGCTATGTAGCAGTGCTGACATTAAACTAAAACCGAAATGTCTGTGGCTGAAAACCAAAACAAGCTAAAAGTTGCAAAACAGACCTGGAGGAGGAAGAGGGGGTTATGATTTTCTGTAGTTGTAAATATGAAAATGTCTTTCATATTTTACTGTTAATGTAGAATAAAATCATCAATAAAATTTAGAAAATCATATAAAAAATTGATAAAAATTAAAGCAGTTTATTGAGGGTTCTCATGTGGCATCATGCGGACATGGTTTAAAATTTGTCTGCCATACTAAGCAAGTAATTACAATTTATTTATATAGAACTTTTCACAGATAAAAATCACAAAGTGCTTCACAATAAAACCAGAAATAAAAATAAAATAATAATATAAAGGATAACACTGGCCAGTTTGTGTATTGGTCGTCTACTACTAGCTGTGTAGTCATGAAATTTGAAAAAGTGTGACGCAAAGTGGAAATAAAGAAGGTTCACCTTCAAAGTAAAATATGCGCTTTTTGAAACTGCAGCACTATGGTAGAACTTTTATGCTGAAGGCAAACTTTCTCCATTTCTGGTTTGCATGTCACTTTTAACAGTTTCACTATGGCTCACAGAGCAAGCCCATCACATCCATTCAAACTAGGAGCAGCAATATGCTAGCAACCAAAATAATCACAAGGAGGATTTTGCCAACCTGTCAGGAAAAACAAATTTTTCCCTCATAACTAGTGTTAAATAGTTGCAGACTGGTCTCGAGGCCTGTGTGACTGGGTCCTTATTCATTCATCCTACACTGTCATTGTGATTGTTACATGTTTAAAATGATGGACAAGTTAACATCATGTGGTTAGCTGTCACATCTCTGCAAAACTTTGATAAAAAAGGTCCTAAAATATTCTGCATATTTAAGAAATTAAACAGTTTTCAATCAGCATTTTGCAAAAATTGTAAAGAATAAAAAAACAAAGTAAAAGTGTGGTGCATCCATAGAAACATTAAAAAAACAACACTCATATAAATAATACAGACATTTGTGTGTCTTATTATATTTTTAAAACTAAAATAGCTTCATCTGGAGCCACAGGACCATTTTTCCACAGTCTGATGCGTCTGTCTGAGGTTACCTCCTCACCAAGACAGAAACACAAACATGTGACCACGCTCTCGTGCAAACACACAGACACAACTCATCAACACATGCCTGATTACTCAGCCATTACCCCAGTTTCCATAGAGACAGTTACTTTTTCCCCAATAGAGCAACACTACTGGGAGAGAACAAGCCACAATTCAGCTAGTTACAAGATAAAAATATGAACATTAGCTGGGTAAGCAACCAGAGAGTGACAGAAAGGAAACGCTAGCCTGCTTTGTATGTGGATAGGGTTTGCTAACAGTGAACAACGGTTTCTCCTTAGGGACAATGTGGGCGATAGATTAAACAGTTTCACTTTCAGACCCGTAACATGTTACAACTTATGAGTCAGACGGAGGAGGACGAGAGCTGATGTAATCCAAAGGAGCCCAGGTGGAATTTGAGTATTAAATTTTATTAAAAGTAAACCTGTTTTCACATTGCTGAAGCCAAACAAAAGTATTTGTTTACCCAGATGGACACTGTGGCTGATTGACTTCCTGAAAGGCCTCTTTCAGCCAGACTTCCCCTCCTGTGAGAAAAGAAGCGTGTTATTATGGAAAATTGAGGTTTTCTATTTAAATTCAGCACACGTTTGAGTTAATGCAAACTTCAATAAATAATATATATTAACATGACAAAGTGATCTTGCAAGGTAAGTTACTAGAACTGTTTTGACAACCACTTAGATCCTCAGTTTAAACTCTTACATATTTTAAAACCTTTCATATTAATAACTGAATCTAAGTTAAACACTTAGAGTCACCTCAAAAAGACATGACCTTACAAGCTTTAAGGATATAATCTGATCACATTTGGTGGACAGTAACTAAAGCAATCCATCAAGTTCACCCTTTAAATGGTACTGTTGAATAATTTGACTACCAAAGAAGAGGATGTGTAAGTACAAAGTGAAATTACTTTTTCATCCACATTTAAAAGAAGACTGGACGCAACTCAAGACAGAACACATGTTGTGCTTTCATTTTGCTTTGGAGAAGATGTGCTCACCATAGAAACCATCTTGGAAACAAAGAAGTGAAACACAACATGTTGTAACCACATGCACTGAAAAAAAAAAACAAGACAAGAAAACTCCTTTCCTCTTAACTGTATTATTTCACTTTATCTGATAAGTGAAATAATTGCAACACCTCAACTTGCGGTGATGTTTTAAGCATGCATTGAGTGGTTTGTTACATCAGGGAACTACATAACCTGTGAACACATAACTGAGATACTGTATTCAGTGCAAACTTTTTTTTGCCATCAGCTGTTTGCTTATATAATAGGGGTGTCATGATATCACAGTTTCATTTCATGTCTGTCGTGTTGGGCAATGATGCCACTCAGCAAGAAGGTTCCTGGTTTGACTCTTGTTGCTGGCTGTTTGAGTGTTCTGCAGGAGCCTGCATGGGTTTCCACCCACAGTTCAAACACATGCATGTTAGTTTGATTTTAAATTGGCTGTAGAATGGGAATGTGAGACTGTTTGTCTCTCTGTGTTAGCCCTGTGATAGACTGGTGACAGGATTAGAGCTCTTATTCTGCCAACTTGATGCATTTAATGATGAGAGGGTCTGTATAAAAGACCCACAAAAATAAGGCTATTCTTTTGATGGGTGTGTTTGGGTTTTACATGTTGCATTTGTTGCTGTTCTTTTAACTCTCTCAAGCCTAACCTGTTGCTAGCATCAGACAGGTGTTTTGCAATTTTTTTTCAACATCTGCAATTCCCGTAACTCCTGAACCTTTGCTTGATTGAAAGAATTCCAACGGTTCCTAAAAGCAGCGACTCTGCGCATTTCAGTGATATTGGGGTCATTATGGTAATCCCAGGCATGGTGTCATAGCAGCCCCGTGAAGATCAAGGTTGGTTGAGAGAAGAGAGAGAGTGAATGTGTGTGATGAAGCTCTACAGAAAATTTGATCCTAAAAAAAAAAAAATCACCTACTAGCACAAAAAAAAGCCCTCGCTTGCTCTCTCTGCTGTGTTTGAAGGCTAACTGAGCAGCGAGGCTAAAAGCATCAGCGCATAATGCAAGAAAAAATATTTGTTTTTCTTGTACTGGATTTCTATTCATTTTAGCTACTTAGTTACTGTTGTTTATGCGTCAGTAGTATATGATTATCTATGAGAGAGCTGCAAGAGCAGCACATCCTTCCTGCATTATGTAGAGATGTAGGACAGAAAAATGTAAAAAAAAAAAAAAGTTGCTTACTGGAGCTTTCAGAAAACAAAAGCACCACTTAGAAAACAAAAGCATAACATCTAATCTTGTTGCTGCAATCAAATGCGAACTGAGAATACGCCTTCAAATACTGTAACGGTACACAAAGGTTGATAAGAAACCTTAAATATACAAATGGACTTCCCACAGGCAAGGCATCACCAAGCAGGAAATTTTGGGTCACCTCTTTAACCTTTTAAACAACTGCCTTCCCTATGCATCCATCAAGTCTTCTGCTGTACTGACAGGGCATACGACAGAGGGAGCCTTAGCACATGGGTGAAAAATCCCCTCCTCACTGCTTCGGGGCCAGCAGTGCGGTTTGGACTTAACATGGGGATGCTCTGTCTCAGGAGACGGCTTTCTGTGGTCAGTAATCAATATGAAAACCCGCTCTCAGCATTTTGTACAACACAGTGTCAGCCTACAGGAACAAGTGGCGTTCTGGGTTATTTTTGTTTCTTTTTATCTGCTGCCAAAGGCCTCACCAAGAAAGCAGCAGTATGAAAGATGTAAAAGTCCCAACAAAGCTGCACAGATGTAAGGACTGGTGAGTGAAAAGAAGCATTCTTCCCATATGCGAAGGTTTTATGTTAACTGAGGAGAAAATAGAGTGCACGTTAAAGGGAAATGCCACAGGAAAGGACCCCACCCAGGCTGGGGACTGCTGCCCACAGTCATCGCTGCTGCCCCCTAAATTGGAGGAGTGTTTTGGCATGGTGGTTTTCAACAAAGAGCATACTGACACTGCTGCCCACGTCTAACCGGGGGGAATCTATAGCTGCAGAAAACATTCCTCTGTCACTTAAGAGGGTATTTATGACTTGTTTTGCAACCATGGGCAGAAAAAACTAGCCTGCACCACCCTGACAAAAACATACACTCAACCCATGTGGCGTCTCGGGGGTTAACTTTCACCTCTCTGTCTCTCTTTTGCTGCCTGGTTGGTAACTTTATCCTTCTCTACTGCTCCTCTAAATACTTCAAGTTTCAAGTTTCTGGAGGATCTGCAGTGGGATGTTAGCCGCTATACATGGGAGTGTGGAGCCTTGATTGTTATTTTACCAACTGATAACCGTACCAAACGAGTTCTCGCTGAATAAATGCCCAAAATGTAACCTGAGATAATCTGTCTCACGCTCTTGTAGCCAAAGCACTCTATACATTGTCCATGTTGAGTGAAAACCATGACTTAAACAAAGCTCAGACAGAAAATGTATTAATGTGGTACTACTTAGATTTACATGTGAGTGAAAGAAAAAGCGGGTCAACACTTTGACAGCTGCATATGGAAGGTTAACTCTGAGAATTAATTAAGAAAAGGCATTGAAATCCTTGTGAATACAGGGTCCTGAGGTCTGTATTGATATTATTCACATTTCCAACACCAGCACTTCACAGACTACACATCTACTAAAGTAAAATTAAAAGAAATTTCTGCAGTAACAGACTTATGTGGATTGTTGCTTTGTTTCCTGTGCAGAAGGATGCACATGTGTGTTGCAGTGACACGCTGATATTTTCATCTTGTTCCACTTATTAACAGCTACAGCAGCAACATGTCTGGATATGCACCAACCAAAGGAAGAGGACTGCAAGCAATCAAACGTGGCAGTGAAGAAATGTAGTTTCAAATTCTTTATAAAACCGTTTCTGCTGTTTTGAGGTAGAAGATACACTTAACATGTTTATTAAACCTCAAGAACATGCACAAAGCAGTTTGATGAGAAACAGGAATGTTAAATAAATACACTCTATTAGTACTATGGAATATAGCCAGTCCCAGGCTGACTTGGCACAATCCAAGGTGACCAGGCCACCATTATAATAGGGGCAAAACAGTTTCTTTAAAATGTAAATGCCATCCATACTTTAATAAAAACATTAGCCTCTGATGCTTCTTTTGTGTTGATTTTGTGGAAGCTGAATGGAAAAATATGCTATAAATGAAGCACAAATCATGAAGGGGGAAGAGGGATGGGGGTGGGGGAACTGGAGACTTTTCCAAGAGCCATTGGGCAAGAATTATGAAAACGAGGAGGTGAAAAGTTAATTTAATGCTGGTTAATTAAAACAGTCAGTCTTACCTGATCCTTTTTCCTTTCTCAGAAAAAATGCCACAGCCAGGATAACCGCCAGTAAACATAGCAGCAGAACCTATAACCCAGAAGATAAAATGGCAAGATGTTTGTTAAAGCTGTTAGAGATAGCAGCCACTAATCTTGCTGTTGTACACAATTTGACATTGTTTTTGTGACATTTTGAACTCCAGGCTCTCATAGAGGACTTTAAAAAAGGAAAGAAAAAGGTTCAAGCACTACAAAATTCAACATTTGTGAATAATGTGAACAATGATGTTGTCTGTCTTGAGAGAAGTCATAAATTAACAAAACTAAATCACGTCCACGCTCAACGCTTCAGCTCTAGAGAGAGCAGCATTGGCTGTTGTACAGCTGTGTTGAGAATCACCTAATGACTAAATCATGCTGTTACTTTGCCTCTTAGCATCACTAACACAAGGTTGACATTACAGGCTCTTAAAGAAATAATAAATGGACCGATCATGAAGAAATCTGTTGTATTCACAGTTTGCAGAGGAACCCAGCTGACTATCATGATCCTCTTATATTTCCAAGTTTTCATTTCAAAAAATGTGATGCAGCTGCAGATGCAGACTGAGAATCACAAAAACAACCGAGCATGAGACAGTCAAGAACAAACGGGCTTTCAGTGTTTCTCTGTACTTCACTGTCTCCAGTTCCCTTTCAAAAACTGTCTGGAAAAAATTATTTTATTGAACAGTTTATTTACAGTTTACGCATCAGAAACAGCACGCTATTTTGCCCCAGATCCTTGTCCGACAAACCACGCATCTACAAGGGGAAAACCCCTGATCAGATTACATCCCTGTGCGCATTGTCACGTAAAAAAAAAAGAAAAAAAACACCCCCATACACAGTTTCACAGCTCCAAGTTAAAAATAAAAATGTATATGTCTTATTCAACTTTGCTCCTTTTTTACTGTTAAGAATTAATAATAAAAAGAAATGGGAATGTGAAATGTTTTGGGGTATACCAGATAACATTTGGGACCTGCTAAAATTACACTAGGGTGGCAAACTTTCTGCCCTGGGACAGCAGCTCATTAGATGGGTGTTTCAAAGAAAAATCTGGATCAGTTTACTTGGAGATGACAGTGTTTACCTGTGTTATCACTGATGCTGATTTTGAAGCAGCTGCAATGCCCCAAACCAGGCCAGTTAACATGGATATTTACTTATTATGGCATTACAAATCTTAATTTTAAATGTGTCGCCAGATTTTAATATTTATTATTCTGGTGAAAGTGTAACTTACAATCACAGTTTATAAAGAGTATAATATGTAAGTGCATTATGGCTCATCTCCTTTTATTCCTATGACCATCTTGTCACCTTTCTGGTGGGAACGCAGCTGCAAATATTTCCTTATCACAACACAAGTCATAGTTTAAAGCAAGTCTCTTGTTCTCTGGTGTCACTTTTGCTGCCACAAAGAGTTTAATTTCCTCCCAGAACTGGTACGTTTTTGATCTTTTCACACTGTTTCTTTAGTGTATTGCTTTTAACTGAAGGGGGGGGGGGAAGCTAAACTAAAAAGTTCAAAACACAGGCTTAAAATGGAATAACATAAATCCTCCCCGGAGGAAAGATTTTACAGGAGATTTACAGTTTAAACCAACTGAAATGATCCTCAAGTCAAAACTAGACCTCTGATCCTCCCAAGCTAGAAAGCTATAGCAGTACAGCAGGAGTAATCTGCTTATTGTGATTCACAGGAGCTGGAATTCCTATACAGGTATGAAAACACACTGCTGTATTTGGTGTCTGGGTACGTGCACTTATTTTTCCCAGCTATAGGTGAAAAAAAACTAAAAAACTAGGATGGGCTTCACAGAAACGCTTAAAGACGGGGTCTCTGTGGGTTGTGAAAGTAAACAGACTGTCTGGTGGAAACCTACTGGGCTGACTGAAACACACTTTACCACTTATTCAGACCCCCCCACCATGACCACCACTCATTCTCTATTGTCTACAATAGAATGATGTAAAGGTTATGTAATTAAACTACAGATGAAAGCCACCTTCGAAGTGGACATAAAAAAAAAGGCTACCCAAAGACACAAAAACTCTTTCTAGGGAAAAGTCATTCTAGTCCAGGGGTGGACTTGGGCTACACATCAAACAGCCATCATGTGTGGCCTTATGACACGCACAAAGATGAAACATGTAAAAATTGCTGACATTTGGTAGCTATGACAAGCTGCTCTCACATAAGCCCGGATCCTTGAGCCAAAAAAAAAATCAAGAACTCTGCTACTTTTCTGTGTTAATCAGGCGTATAACTGAGTTAAAAGCTGTGTCAACTGGAACTATTATGGATTTCTCTAAGGCTGGCCATCCACATATATTTTGCAATTTAGCTCCTCAAGCAGCAGAGCAAATTAAGAACTACCACAGAAAACCCATGGACATCACCAAATGCTGAGGTTCCTCCCTTGAGATTCTTCATTCATGAAGGCGTCTCTTAATTGCGGAGCTTCACAACTCTTGACTTCCTCAAGACTGTTCTTGTTTCCTTAACCAAGAATAAAAATCTCTCTTTCAGGCCATTTGAAGTTGCTGAGCTGCCCAGTGCATTCACTCTGTTTAAGAATCTACCAGATTGTTGACTTGGCCATTCCTAAAGTTTTTGCCATTTCTCTGATAGAAAAACCAAAATAAACCTGTCTAATAATGGACTCATTCAATTGCACCAGCATGTCTTTGGACAGTTACCAAATACAAGCTGGACACTTGAAATCAGCTCCAGGTCTTGTATCTGCTTAATCTGTCATTTAAGAAAGCGAAAGAGCCTCACCTGACCATGAAAAAGTTTGCCAGCCAATTACTTAACTCCTTTTAAACCTATGTATAAAAATGACTGTTACTGCAAAGCAGTTACTGCACTATTTTTTGTTAAACCAGATGAATTAAAGCTTACAATCTGCACTTTAAAACACATCTTGATTGTTTTCGTTTAAAATCCACAGTGGTGGTGTACAGAGGCAAAACTACAAAAGTCGTGTCATTGTCCGAATTCTCGTGGACCCGAAAAATGTGACAGCACAGGGTGTAGCACTGTCTAGACCTTGTGTGTGTCTAATCAGTGCGAAGCAGACAGCATCTGGTTATTGTGGTGTCTAGCTGAAGGTTGCAAGTGAATAGCTGAAAGGATGTGCACATTCTCAAATGACTTCTTTGGCATGCAGTTTATGCCTCAGTGATGAAGGAGATCACGCACATTCCATACATGTTTAATTCCTAACTTTCCACTTCCATCTTTAAAAAAATCTAAATTTATTTCACTATTTTACAGTAAGAAACATATTTTTCTGAGATGACTATGACCGCAGCAATATAAAACCAATCCATAAAACATAATGGCATTTTTCTTTACAGTTGTTTCCATTATGTTTTTTTATGCAAAGAATGAAACACACTCCAGATTGAGCCTCCACAAAGACTATGTGTGGTTAGTCTCAATGCCCCAAGGAGCTGTGAACAATAAAAGCTGCTGTTGTTTTCTGAGACGTTCCTTCTGTGATAAAAAAAAAAAAAAATCTGTTCTGGGGAATACAAAGAACAGACCCAGCAGATTAAAATGTCCATTCCTGCCAGTGATGGAGATAGCCAAGTATTGCGTCAAAGTTCGCACAGCCTGTCTTTTGGTCTACAAGCAGCATTTGGCTTTTTTCAAACAGGCACATTTATCTGTTGGACAAGTTTGTAGTCCAACTCCTCCACTTACTCCAACTTATGGAAACTGGCAGAAGCAACCCTCACTAATAAGTAGGTTTTGTTTTTCTCTTGCTATTAGTATCCTACGGAAGCATTTCAGGTTACTGAAATAAAAAGGTAAAAAGATCAAGCAGCATTTGCAGCTAAAAACAGATGCATCTGGACTGTAAAATCTATTAAGGTGAATACAACTGAAAGTATTACTGTATTCAGCCCAAGCAGCTCTGGTTTTCTCATCAAAAAGGATGATAATACAATGACAGTGATGGTGAGAGCCAGAGCCTCCCCTATCTGATCCACACATTGTCAGCAAAGTCAATATGACTCCTGCATCAAAGGAACTGCCAAACACCCCAACACACATCTTTGGGCTGCGGAAGCTGGAGCACCCAGAAAGAGCCCACTGGGAGGACATGCAAACCCCACACAGAAAGACTCCAGCCAGCCAGTGGATTCAAAGCAGGAGCTTCTTGGTGTTAGTCAACAGTGCTAACTATCACAGCACTGTGCCTGTCTGGTGGTTTGTTGAATGTTATTGCATTAGAGTAAAACGAATATTGTGGAGAATTCAACTTTAGCTGTCAAGATATCAAATTTTCATGTCACTTAATGATTATTGTGGTCAAATAAATGGTACATGTGAATATTATCAAACTATTTTGAGGGCATCTAGATAAAAAAACCAAAACAAAACAGCAATAATGCTTTCAATCAAACTCATGAAATAACAGGATCATTGTTATACCCCTAATTTAATTGTAGGTTTTTTTTTTTTTTTATTGCTCAGTTATGGGAGAAACTAATTGCTCAAGAACCACTTAAGCTACATCAAAATAAAGCACTGGCGGGACAACTCATTTTCCGACTGTCTGAATACACCCAATATTTGGATCTGAGTCAACATTGTGGGGTCAAAGCTCCACCCAGTCCTGCTTCGCACTAACAACTACAGGTCTTGTCCACCTGCAGAGAGCCTGCTGGCCTGTGTCTGTTTGCACTGGAGTGAAAACATTTAGTTTCCACATTCACACTGGCAGCACCAACAGTCTCGTCTGTGTGGCAGCTGTGGATTAATGACAGTGTAAGTAAACAGTGCAGAAATGCTGACCCAAGGATGCGGTTTCTGATTCCTAATGGTGATTCTCTTCCCCTAGTTAAACATCACACAGTGTCAGTTGGGTTAACTGTCTAGTGTATGACAAAAATTATACAAAAAAAAAGAAAGAAAAAAGACTAAGACTCAGCAGGGCCCAAAATGATGCCTTCAAATGTTTCGTAAACCCCAGAAACCAGTTTGCAATTATGAGACAAAAGAAAAAAAGATGTACATCTCTTCATTTCAAACAGGGACAGATGATTTTTTTTCAGTATTTCTTCTAGAGGACAAAAGATAGCAGCTACTTATTAATCAGTAATGCTATCTATAATAATAGTGTCCCTGACAGTTTAAGGGCTCCCCAATTTCAGAGACACATTTAAGATCATGCAGTAATATGAGTGGCAGGAGCTCGGACACATACATTAACTATAATGTGTGACTTTCACAGTGCGGAAGTTAAGTTGCCCTCCATACTGCCAAAGCGCAACTGAACATACCCCAATAATGATTTTACGGTGGTTACTTCTTTTATTCTCATTCTTGCTCCTCTGACTCTCCACCTCTCGTGTCCCAAATAAAGACGCTGCCTGTTCAGCCGACCCGTCCTCTCCTTTGGTTACTTCCATGCTGCTGAGCGCAAAAAAACAAAAACAAAAAAGGACGCCTGCCAGTGCTTTCCAGGTTGGACTGAGAAGCAGGGTGGGATGCAGCTCTGAGGAATATATAGAGGGGATATACCCGCCTTTCTGACGTCTTCAAGTTTTTGCAAAGCGGCTACATGTGTTAGATCTGAGGGAGGAGGAGGATCCAAGACTCATAAAAGCAGAGCAGACCTCAACTCCCTCTTATTCTCCTCCATATAAATCGGATCAGTGTGGGAAGGAAATGGTACTTTACCCACTTTAAAGCGAGTCAGAGTCACTTTAAAAGAACAAAAGAACAGACACATTCATGCCTCAAACGTCTTATCATGTCTAATTTATTTGATTTAAGGCACTGACTCGGAATAAAAAGCAAACAGATGTAATTATGGACTTTCTATGAAATCCATTATAAGGTCGTGGTGCTGCCGCCACCTTGTGGCCAGACTTAAGTGGTGCATTAGGTTCAATTTCGACGGTTTAGTCCCATATAAATATTTAAATTAATTTAAAAAACAGTTCAACACATTTTCATTTCCTTAAATAGAAATCTAAGGCTTTTGGCTTGACTATAGTCTTATTTAATTTTACTTACCGTTGGCAAATTTGATCTTGGCTTCCTTGGTGACTGGCTTACTAAGCTGGTCTCGAGGAAAAATCAGTTAAACTATAATCACAGGACTATAACGTGCAGCTCAAAAGTTACCTACAGTGCATAGCCTTTAACTTAATTAAAAATCTATTCTGTCTCTATTTCATTATTTCCACCTTTCACCTTTTTCCACACCTTCCACCTGAATCAAAAGCGACCCAGTCAGTAGCGTGGCTAGCTTCGTCAGCCCTTTCCGTTAAGGCAGCGAAGGATGAGACCACTAGAGGGTGCTGCTCCACCTCTTTTACTCTTTCTTCTATTCAAAAATAATTTGGTCGACAAAAAGGAACAACAGCCGGCTACCCCCCAAAATTTGCTGCCCCCATATTTTTCAAGTAACCTCTATTTGACAATAGCATAATAAAACTGCAAATTTTGTTTTTGGTGTTCCACCCCAAAATTTTTAGTGGCCCTCATATGCCCACCCCTATGAAAAAATTCTGGAGACGCCCCTGCACACAGATCAGTGTTAGGAAGTATTTGGATAACTGGGCAACAAATATTGCCCAGAGATAGAAAAATATTACAATGTAGTAATTAGACATGGAAGATTTGAATAAAATTAATAAAATAGTGACAACTCCAGAGTTTTTCCAACCTTTCCTGTCAAACATTTCATACATAACACTGTGTGACCAAGACTTCACCTATACAATATTTACAATAACATTTTTAAGAGCAGCTGTCACATTGGGTAGATATTGATATTACTCAGTGAATGACACTTAACATTCATAAATAGCGCCACTCTTCGCTTCCTATCTTGTCAGTTATGGTTAAAGAGAGTCATAATAATGCACACCCTCTTATGTGTGCATTAAAGCTATCCTAGCTTCACACATATGTGCCATTCTTCTTCTTCTTCTTCTTCAAAAATATACTAAAGTCTTCTTTTCAAGATTCTCTTAAACAGAGCTGTTTTGTAGCTTGGACTTATCTGCCATCTTCTGATGGTGCTTAATGGTGTTTATTAAATATGGTAATCCTGCCAGAAGTTTTGTAGATACCATCAAGACATTTCACACCAGCAATTAGCAGAGGCTGTTAAAAATAAAGCATATACAGCTGGGTTTTGTTAAAGTTTCAGTGCAGCCTTTGGAAAATACCTAACTTTGTATATTATGTCGTTGTATCACACACTAACTTATGCTCAACTGCAGGGTTATTTTGACCTAATGAAAATCTAATTTGGATCACCCCGTTGTCCATTTAAAGGGTCAGGAGCAGTGTCCAGGCTTCAGTATTAACTGATGTTGATTCTCAGTAGCCTCACAATTTAAATGATTTAACAGTAACACAAAAGCATGTTTTTGTTTGCAGAAAGCACTTAAATTCACATTCCCTAAGTTTGAATCAACTATTATGGGCACTTGCAGTTTATGCATATATCCAAACACACTACTCTGTGGTATCAAAGCATCCACTACATGGTGCTGTTGCAACACTTTCACAATTATAATACATTTTCCTCCCCATGGTAGAGCTGTTTTCATGTCACTATAAGCAGGCATATAATATGGTTTCTTTCACATCCAGCTGTGTCCAGTGGTATGATCATTTTTATCACATGTGGCTGGTGCCCCTGACCCCTGTGTTGTCTTGTACTCATAAACAGCCTAGGGCTAAATGTTCTCACTGTCTGTTTAGTTTTGTCTCCCAGTGTGTGTTTGTGTGAGCTCCATAAGCCTGAGTTTGTTTTTTCTTTGTAGGCTATAGGGCTGTGCATGCATGCCCGAATGTGTGTTTCTTGTTGTTGTTACAGTGACTGTTTCTCTGTGTGTGTTCTGCTCAGTGAACTGCGTGTCTCTCAGCTGTGTCTCCCTACAGCTGCCCCTGACTCAGCTGGATATTACAACGTGACCTTTAATACTGACCTACACGTTTGGCACTTAATGTCTACACGATTCTGACCTAATGCTCGGACTGACAAAATAATCCAAGTAAACCCCTTTGTTGTCCACTTTGAGCTGCAAAGCATTGTTCATGGAAATCAAATCCTTTCAAGCTTGTTTTTGTTATTAAAAAAATATTCAGGTCAAATCAGTTTGAACATTTTGTTACATCAAATAATATTTGGAATAAATGGAAAAGTAATGTACTGTACTCTACACTCACTGCTTGTTAAGGCAAGTATCAAATAACCAATCACATGGCAGCAACCGAGTCCCTTTAGACATGTAGACATGATCAAGATGACCTGCTAAAGTCCAAATTGAGATTCAGAATGGGTAAGAAAGGTGAATTAAGTGACTTTGAATGTGGCACGGTACTTGGTGTCAGGGAGGTTGGTCTGAGTATTTCAGAAACTGCTGATGTACTGGGATTTTCCCACACAACTACCTCTAGGATTTAGAGTAAATGGTCCAAAAAAAGATAGAAATAATCTAGTGAGGAACACCTCTCTGGACCAAATTATGTTATTTATGTCAGAGGTCACAGGAGACCTGAACTCAAATGGTTTCCACAGTCATCAGATCTGAATCCAGTAGAGCACCTTTGGGATGTGGTGGAACAAGAGATTCACGTCATGGATGTGCAGCTGACAAACCTGCAGCAGCTGTGTGATGCTATCATGTCAGTGTAGACCAAAACCTCTGGAACGTTCCCAATACCTTGGTGAGTCTGTGCCACAAAGAATTAAAGTAGTTGTGAAAATACGCTCCAACCTGGTACTAACACTAGGTGTGGCCACAGAGTGCATGTGAAACTTTGTCTTTAATGAAAGAAGGAAACAATAGTGTATGAAAGTTTAAAGATGTGAATCTTTTTAAGGGAACCTCTTGAAAGCAAAAGGATTATGCTTGATTTGTCATCATCAAAAGACATTTTGTAATGTTTAGTATCATCTAAAAGAAGACGAGTTTGACTTATGCTTTGCTTTTCAGTTGGTTGAACCCAGAGACCTAATGGTGAGCCTGGGTGCTTAAAAGGCTGCAGAAAAACTTTGTAAAGGTGTTCAATAATGACCTATAATGACACACTTAAAAAAATGGAACAATGCATTTTATTTGCTTGTTACAACATTCCCGTAATGTGTGCCTCATTTTTAAAACAATAACTTTATTGATATTGTGTCTTCAAAAACTGAGTTAGCAGAGTGCTTTGATGGATAAGCAAGAGACAGATACACAGTGGGTAAATTAATATAGGATGCAAAATGATAAGTAAAGAAGTAAAGAAGACAATTGACGAAACAATAAAAAGACAGTAAAGAATTTTACTGTTAACAATTCTTTTGCTCTTCAAAAATACTTTATGTACATTCAGAAAATTAAACCTTTCATTCATGTGCAACAGATTGCAGCAACAGCTATTTTTGCAATCACCGCTGACATTGCTCAAGCAGTCTGCAGCACTGAGAGTGGAGATGAGAAGCAGAGAGGAGATGAACCCAGATAAAGCCTTGATTTATAAATAATACACTGTGAAAGCAGCAGTTGGTGCAGTAGGTTAAAGAATTCATCAGCTGACAGTTATAAGCACATCCCCCACCCTGAGATTTACTGCAAGCCCTTGAGTTATTCCTTCAACTTTGCACAATCCTCAACCAATATTGAAGTCTTCTGTCTTCACAGGCATGTGTGTCACCAACTACCTGTCAGCATTCACAGCAGAGCGCCTATGCTTTCAGTCTGAGGCCTGCTTTTGTTGTTGCCCTGAAATAATGAGCACCTTTCAGAAATTTTGATATACACTTACCCACAACTGGAACACGCTGCCCACCTGGAACACGCCGACATATTTTTGGTTTTAACTGAGTTTTCATACAAGGATGGACAGTGTGTGACCCTACAACATAAAACATGAGGTTGAACATTAGTTCAGTGCTTTAGCTTCACCCTGTTTGTAAGATTGCAACAAATCTGAGTTATATAAGCACACTTTATTGAGTTACTGGGACCAGGAAAGGCACAGAATAAGGTTATTCACACCTACAGTACATCAGTCTGCATTATGAACATTATGGAGGTGTGAAAGCTGGTGCAAACAGGTTTTAGTTGCATAGTTTAAACTTTTCAGTTTCACTTTTTCAAATGATGCTACAAATCTGCTGAGCTTTGAAGTTACTGTCATATCTGCTCTTGTGATGAAGGGTTTTTTCCTAGGTTTTTTTTCAATGTGACTAAAAGAAAAGCCGATGTATATATATTTTTTTACTTAATTCAGCATTAATGGTAGCACTGATTTGTTCCAAACCTGTGAAAGCTTATGTAGAGCTGCTAACATTGCTCTCGATCTTGTTATTCCTCCGTGTTTCAGTTTTATGCATTAAAAATCCATCCATCAATCTCTGAAACGCTCATCCAGTTAGAGTACATAGACTGTACTGTCTTTCCCTCTTCACACTGTGCAGAAGAGGAACCAGCAGCAAGGTTCAACACTTTTCTTCCATCAAGACTCTGAAGAACATTACTCTTTGTCCACAGGTGTCACACCCTGCATTGCCTGGTCCCTTTGACTTTATGTGCATGCAAGCTGTTCACGATGTGAAGGAGATTAGCAATGGCACATTTCAAAGCTTGCCAGGAAGAATATTTGGAGAAACGGAGGGCCACTGAGCCAAGAGGTATCTGAGAGAAAGGCAGTTGGTACAGACCTTTTTGCACAGTCTGCTGGATTTTCCGCTGTAGACACATACTTCCACTGCTTAGGATGAGAGGATCTTCTGATACGCACAATACGATTGCTAACACATCCATAAAAGTGTCTTGTCTTGTTATTTATGTATCCGAGTACTATTTTGCTATCAGTGTAGCTAACATGTACCATGTGCATGTAAGGCTCTGATGATGTGAAATCTGACACTCCACAGCCAGTACAGCTGCACAAAGCTCAAGTCTGGGGATTGTGTGTTCAGGTCTGGGTGCCAGCTTTGCCTTACACATAACAAAGCCATTATGGGTATTTCCTGCTTCGTCCACCACCTTGAGATAGGCATCTGCCGCGATAGCTCTTGTTGATGCATCAGAAAAGACAAACAGTTCTCTCGTCTTTGCTATGGAAAAAGAAGCTTTGGTATAGGGTCTTGGAATCTTCACGCCACTTAGGTCTTTCAGTGAATCCCACCAAGACTTCCATTGTTCCTCCATCCCTTCAGGGAGTTGAGAATCCCAGTCACATCTTTGTTGTGTGAGCTCTTTTAGAATGTGCTTCCCTTGAATGGTCATGGGAGCCACAAATCCCAGGGGGTAATACACGCTGTTTACCACTGATAGGACAGCTTGGTGTGTAAAAGGTTTCTCTTCTTTGACAGCTTTGAAAACAAATACATCAGACTCCAAGTTCCGATTTAGTCCCAAGCTGAGCTGTACGGGTAGACTATCCGAGCTCAGGTCCAAATCCTCCAAGTCATTTGTGCGATCTTCAGGTGGGAAAGCCTCCATAAACTCTTTGTTGTTAGAGGCGATTTTGTGGAGTTTCAGGTTGGAGTTTGCAAGAACATCCTGTGTTTTCTTCTTCTTCTTCAAAAAAAACCAGCGGCCGACAGCGCTGAACACAACGGTAGACTGGTGAGTAATAAGCAAGTGAATAATGCAGAAAACAGAGATTTGAGATGGGAAAATGTTCTTGAAGTACACTGAGAGAGAGAGAGAGAGCTGTGCAGGA
>VVHJ01063836.1:2930-13768 GCA_015107715.1 Tylochromis polylepis
GGTCTCGGGGATGAGTGAACATATCAGCTCTGGCCTCCACAGTTGAATCATTCACTTATTCTAATAAGAAACTGTTCAGTGTGATGGTAACTTCATCCTGTGGCTCCTCCAGAGACTCTCTTGGTCTCAGGGAGTTCACGGTTCTAGCCTTCAGCAGTGCCGCAGTGGTTTGTTTCCCCTCCCGTCAGTACTGGGAAGGGGTGTGACTTGTCTGCATCAAGGCTCCGGGGTTGGCTTCGGCGTGCTACTCGCTCTGCTGGCTCCCTCTGAGAACTGTAGAGTGGGTGGGTGTGAGCAGAACGAGATCACAGCCCTGCACCAGGCGATTTCCCTTTCACTTTGTTCACATCAATAGGGATGGAGAAGCAGGGCAAAAGAGAGAGAGAGCGAGGCAGAGAGAGAAGTGCAACAAAGGCCAAGAGAAAGGAACAGGGAGGAGAGGAGGTGGGGAGAGGAGGGCACAGAGTGTTGGTGTTTGTCCGAGGCCAATGAATGAAATCTTTATCTCTGATGCAAAGGAGGCACGGTTGCTCTCACATTTCATCTCCTCACACATTTCCTCACTTATTTGTCTTTCTCCTGCACTTTTGCTTCTCTTCACGCTGTCATTTTTTTTCTTTCTCTTTCTCTCCGGCATGTACTGTAACTCTGTTCCTTATCTCTCCCTGTGTCTCTCCTCGCCCCTTCCCTGTCCCTCCCTTCTCCATCCTTTCTGATCTCAGCCCCCTTGTGGAGGTCGGACAGCGCTTTCTTTTTATCTCCCTGGCTTTTCCCTTCCTGCCTTTTTGCCCCCAGAGAAAACAGGAAATTATAAACCAAGAACTTTTTTTTTTTTAATACGCCCACAACTTCCAGCTATTTGTGTAGTAGAATGTCACATAGAAATTCTCTGTTTGTTTCAGCTAATTTAACAAGACTGACACCCTTAATCCGTAAAGAAAACAACTATTGTTGTAGAAAAATGAACAAACTGAATCCTGTTATTTTTTTTTTTAGTGCTGTTTTGTTAAGATGGGGGGAAAAAGAAATAGCTTATCACCTAATCAATCAATCCTTTTTTTAAAAAAAGTCGATGATTTTGATAGGATGGGACTTACGCAAGTCTGACACACCATCCAATGTTGTGTATTTTCCCTCGTCAAAGAAACCTGCTTTAAATAGTAACTCAAAGTGAACAATTGAAAGGTCTTGCTTAATTTATGTGTTTTATGTGCAATCCTGCATAAACTTCAATTCACACTTGGTTCTCCCTCCAGCTCTCAATGCTGAATGTATTTTGCTGCACTCGGGGTCGACCCTTAAATAAATTCTCACCCTGTGGGAAACCTCAGAGTCCCACTTGAACTGACGCCTGAATGACTCTTGGCATTGAGGGCTTGCTGTAAAGTAAGAGCTTGTTCATTAGCGTTACATAATGCACACTTAACAGTGTCTGAACCTGCATGGGAAAAGAGCATTGCTGTAGATGAGCATCGTGTTTGCTTTAATTGCCGACACGGAAGTATCCACAACCACAACAGTTAGCTTTGAAATGGAAAAAGTACAATTTTCTAGGATTAGGTGTAGGTGGGAATTTGGATTAGAAACGCCTGCTTCCAAGATGCATGGAGAAGAGGATAAAGCTCGAGCAAAACTCCCAGGTTACAGACCAGTTTTATTGTTGGCTTTGTGGCCTTCATCAAGTTTCTGTTCTCAGATCACTACTCCTATACTTAAGTTGCTATTTTGAGTGCAGAGATGCTCTCACATGCTGTAACTACACGTATCTGGATGAGTCTAAAAGCTGAGTATGAACACTTCTCACACTCAAAGGTTGCCATCTTGGCTGCGTAGTGGGTGGGAAGACTAAAGGTCTTTCACTCAGTGGCTCTGGAGCCAGATCTGGCCCTTTCCAAATCTTAATCCAGCCCATCTTTCAGCTCGGGCTGTTTTAGTTTCACGTTTGTCGATTTTATTTGCATTCATTTCTGCGGGAGTCTGCTAGGCTGAATGGTGCATGGAAACTTTTTGACATTTTTCACCAGTCACTGAATTTCAGTGTTCAGGTCTCCAAGAAATGCGTGAAAAAACAATTTAAGCATGAATTCATTTGATAATTTTACACGAGGATGGTATTATGTTGATCCACATACTGCTAGTATTTAATGTTCATGACCAAATGGTGTAATGGCTAAGCAACTTGCTGGCCATTTTTGTTACTTTGGTTACTTACTGTTATATGGTCCAAAGGGCATTTAAAAAAGGCGATATGGGACTTGGGATCTAATATCTGTGATATTTTTATTTTTCTGATCTGTTAAAGCATGGTAATGAATTATATCTAGTGATATATCCAACTGAGGTGGCACGGTGGTTAGCACTGTTGCCTCACAGCAAGAAGGTCCTGCGTTCAATTCCACCATCAGGCCGGGGTCTTTCTGTGTGGAGTTTGCATGTTCTCCGCGTGTTTGTGTGGGTTCACTCCGGATAATCCAGCTTCCTCCCACAATCCAAAGACATGCAGTTAGTGGAAACTCTAAGTTGCCCATAGGTGTGAGTGAGTTGTCTGTATGTGTTAGCCCTGCGACAGACTGGCAACCTGTCCAGGGTGTACCCTGCCTCTCACCCTAAGATAGCCGGGATAGACTCCAGCCCCCCATGACCCTGAAAAGGATAGGCGGTAGAGAATGGATGGATGGATGGAATATTATTGGTGTAAGAGAAAGACACCTTGGCTAAGCACTGCCCTTTGATTTTCGTGTTTTAATTCACAGTTAAATTTTGTGACAGTGAGAAAATGGTGCAACCACTGTTGCTTCATCACAATGATGGATTTTGTCTGGCTTAGTTAAGAGGTAGGTCTGTCGTAACTTTTGTTTGAAACATGTTTACCTAGAATGACTCTTTCATAATATGTATCCAGTATAAGTGTGAAATAATGATGTGTGGTGCAGGATTACCTCTACCACTTCCCTGCACAGTGACTGTTAAACAGTTTTCATCTAACTTTCTTAGTTCCTCTTTCTTTGAATGAAGTTTTTCTCATGCTCATTGTTGGTTGTCCACCAAACCATCAGTGACAGCAATAAGAAAAAAAAAAGATGGCTTAGAACACACAGCGAGTAAAAAACAAACAAAAACAATAATATCTTTTTATTGAGAAAGGATAAAAGCTCATATCTCTGTCTTTATCATAAACGTGTTTTGAGATGTTAGAGATGCACGTTTTCCTCCCAGATTTTAAAAAATTGCGTAACAAAATGTCAGCTAATATTTTGTTTTCATTAGAACACATAACTTGAGCTGAATCAGTTAAGAAAGTGGGAAAATTAGCGTGTCATCATGTTTCAGATTTTGATATTTGTGGTTTTCTTCCTTTTCCATGACAGTAAGCTGATTATATTTCTAATTAAGGGAATTTAATATGACCCCACAATAAGTAATTTTAATGAAACACCCCACCTTCATCTGTTAAAGTATTTTTTGGAGAGCTAATGACAGTTGGGAATTGAAAGTCTGCATAATTCCTATTAAGATGTATATCTTTTCTCTGCATTTCTATTCTTTTTTAAAAACAGAATAAAAAATTGAGATTTAATGACCCTCAAGCTTGATGTAATTTTAAGTGATGTAACATTTGTTAAAAAAATCTTCTTGCTGTCACTCATTGTAGGACAAACTATATGTACTATAAACTATACTACGGCTTTGATTCAGAATTATTTCTCAGATTGTTTTAACTGAGCTTAGTTGCACTTTCACCCACTCGGGTGAATCTGTGAGATGGTTTGGAAGCTTTAATTTTCAAATCTTTTTGGTCGCATTAAAGCTGCTTTTTTTCCCCCTTTGAAATCCCATCAGTCTGAACATGGCGTATGTTAATACTGTTTATAAAGCTAGCTCTTTTGTCTATACATAAGCATGTTAAGCTGATGTGGTATGTAGCTATACAACAGACTATTGTAAATATTGCGTGCTTAGCTTGGTAGCTCATTGATTTATGTTTTACTTGGAAAGCTGTGCCTGCTATAGTTGGCTGCAGGTGTCACTCCCAAATGGAGTAACATGGACTTGGAGAATTGTATATCACCCTGTAATTGTTCTTCTCCATTTCAGTTCAGTTCCCACTTTTCTGCCAGTGTACACACAAAACATTTTAAAGACAATGCATGCATTCTCTGTCTGCATACTTTCTGTGGGAGACAGTGAAGTGGGGTGTTTGAGTTAAAATATAGCCTGTCATATGGGTGGCAGAGTATTTTCTACTGTGAGGTGCAAGTACGGCTGGGTAATAGGCACTTTATGAATGCACATTAGTTTTAGTGTTAATTCAGCCCTGCGTATGTGAATGCAAAGGCAAGCACAGGGCTATGTATGCATGAGAGATTGTCCACCTTGTTGCAAGTTTACATGCAAGACAGAAACAGTGTGTGAGTCAGCATCTGTGGGAGCACTTTACTTCCTGCACTGGGCTTCTTGACTTCAGAGAAAACAGCAAGAACTTCTAAAGGGCAGCTCGGTGGAAGGTAACCAAGTGGTGGAACAGTGTTAGGTGCTGTTGCATGGCATCCTTGGGTAAAATAAGCTGTCACACTGCAGCTTGTTGTGACCTTCAAGTCCAGGTGGAGCTTACTCATGGGACATGAAGCCCTTACGCTGGAGGAGGCCATGACTTTAGTAAACATGCATCATCAGACAAGGATACCAAAAAACTGCCCACACAAATGTGCCCAGAATAGAAGAAGAAACACAGATTTCTTATAGAGAGAAGCTGCTCATCCCTGTCTTTAACCTTCAGGCATAGCTTTCATCATTCCAGGATGACTGCAAAATGCCAACAAGTTTAAACACGCTCATTTGTTCTGATGAAACACACATTTAGTTGAAACAGAAAAGAATCCACCAGCAGCCAGTCTGCAGCAGGGCGAACGAGACGCTTTAATCTAATGAAAAGGCTGCAGTCGACTTTCCTTTCCCTTCAGCAATATAGTATGTTCTCCATTATAAAAAGGAACCAATGAGCAGACTGTTTCCATGCCCGGAGACACAGTTGTTTGTTTTTCCGTGATTGTAACTGAAATCACTTTTGCTGAGATGGTTTGGGTACAGAAGGAAGAAACAGAAGAAAGCTTGCACAGACACAAATACACACAAGTTAGAGCTAGAGGATATAAAAAAAAAATCATTAATTAGTTTTTCATTTACAGCATTACATAACCATATCTTGCTTGTGCCAATGTTTATCTTTAAGGGTTAAACAAATGTTTAGATGATTAGACTTAATAGCAACATTTCAGTGAGCTCATAGTAAACTTTGCAGATCAGAGGGACTTCAAATTAATTCTCCCTCCAAACATCATATTAAAACAGAATGGTTAACATAATGTTGGGAACTTTGCACTATTGTACTAACAGGAAATTATGCAAGACATAATTTCTCAACATGTGACGCTGAACTCTCTCTATAAATCATATACATACCTAAGATTTGTGGATGTGTAACTATGAAAATGATCGTCAAAAAAACAAACAAACAAAAAACTAAAGGCCTTCTTTCTTTTTTAGATCTTTTTTTCCCCTTTTGGCAGCACATTAAAAAAATGTAGTATAACTATAATCATGTGTGACTTGGCTGTTGTAGTAGTGTATTTTGTGGGGTTTTTTTTTCATGAAAAACATTCTTTTTATATCATCTTTTTATCTCTGCAGCTTGCTGGTGACTCGTTTTTCACCCTAGTGTTGCGGCAATTCCCTTCAGTAATTTATCCTCAGCATGAGCGAATCAACTATCATATGGAAGCTTTGTTGTTGTTGTTGAAATCAGAAAATGATGTGAAATATGCATGGTTGACTTTTTTAACAGCTGCGAAGAAAAGGTTGCTTTCAAACAAAAGATCAGGCCTGGAATAAATAATTGCCACTGCTTCATCCTGAGGTTGTGGCTGGGCTATAAAATGTGTCCGCTCAGTGACACGCTACTTAAAGCCAGACACGTCACGGCATAGACAAACCCTGGAGACAAAGCTTCAGAGAGGAAGGAAAAAATCTATCAATGTAAATACTCTACATGGAAATGTTTTTCTTTTCTAGCCATGACCACAGTCTCCATTTGTATTCCCTTTTGGCAGACACGGACTCTCTGAAAGCCTGCCTCTTACACAGAGACAGTGACAGAGTTAACGTAACACTTTAGTCCTTGGAACAATATATGAGCGTCAGGTCAAGACATGAGGGTCTCCTTGTCCTCACTAATTCTCCCACCCTCCTCTTTTCACTCTCCCCGTATGCCCCGCTTTCTCCAAGCCCAGTCAGCCTTTATCAGGCACCAGCCGTGAGGAGCCAACAAAGAGAACCCAAATGGGGGTCAGCTCCTCAGTGCTCCAACAATGCACCCAGTCAGAGCCTATTAGCACATCTGCACTCATCTGTCCCATATACTGTACTTCTTTCCCCTTCACCTTTTAATCGTATGTAGGTTTGGATCGACCCCCACCAAGATATCGTTCTCACTTTCCCGCCATTTTCTGCTTCTCATAGTTTTGAGGCAGAGAAGCCGCTTAACAACTCCGACTTCCTGTAATTCAGCTTTCAGGGAGTTCATGTATTTCTTGGCTAAGTGACGTTTGAGAGTGTTTGCATTAAATTGAAGCCAAGCACTTTTGTATGGTAGTTGTCCAAAATAAGCCAGATGATGCCTTTTCTCTATTTCTTGTATGCAGTGACTTTTTAACGTTCTGTTTGTGTAACTGATTTTCTTCTCCTTTCCTTTAGTGATGGTGATTGTGCTGCTTCGCTATGCCCACGTCATTGAAAAGCATCAAAACTGTGTCCTGAACACGGCGAGTCTTTGCACGGGCTGGATCTGTGCTGCTGGACTCATCATGGTGGGCAACTTCCAGGTACAGTCTTCTAGTTTATTTAACAATAAAATACAGAGAGGTCACTGTAAGCTACTGAAGACGAAGATTTATGGATACCCAAAGAAATTGTATTCAGCATGGGAAATAGTGAAACTATGCACACAGAGACTGAGTCAGTCACGTAATGCCTAGAGACTGGTTGGCAACCCATTTGCAACCTCTTGTCACTGGGGAAAAATGTGCATTTCTTGACTGGTTGGTGAGTGGTTGCTGGGTACAAAGAGTGTGCTGCACCAAAACCAAAACTCTTTGTAATTGCTTTGGTTGCTAACATTTTGCTGCAATTATTCATAGTTTGAATGAAAGTCGCCAACTTGTCTTCAAACACTCACCAGCTATTAGTCAAGCTATAGTCAAACTTGAAAAATCTGTTGCACATTTTCATGTGAAAAGTGGGGTTGGTGTCACACTTTTCATAGTTTCATTACTGGTCTTAGAGTAGTTGGCGGGTATATGAAGACAAGTCGGCATCTTCCATGTAACTTGCGGGCAATAGCAGAAGTCTACTAGCAAACGAAGCAATCGCAAGGAGGGTTTTTTGGTGCAGCAGACTCTTTGTGACTAATTTCACCCAGCAACCTCCAGCAACTACATGCCACCTGGTTGTAAAAATGCTTTGATGTTCAGATAAAATGTCCAAAATATCTCTGGTTCCTGTTTCATTAATATATTGAGTTTTCTTTTTGCTAAATCATGTGGCATGGCTTTATGTCTAGTAAATTCTTTTACTGATGTTTTACACAGCCAAGAAAATAATCTGCTGTATAATCTTTAACATGTCTTTGTTTATCTTGCGTCTTTTTAGGCCTCTTTCTCTTTGCTTCTTTCTGTCAAACGCACCTTTTATTTGAGATTAAAACACACCTCAGGGTTTGTTATGTTAACTTCTGCCTTCATCAGCACAATACTGTTCACAATAATTCTCTTTCTTTGGTCCTAAAACTTCAAGTGAAGAAACCCAACGTGAATTCCTTCTTCTCTTCTTTGGGAAAGAATTTCTTGAAGTTTAAATATTTGGAGCTCTGGCTGGATGCCTAGACTGTGTGTGTGTGTGTGTGTGTATTAGTACTACCTTTGCTGCGTGGACAGAACTCTGTTTAGACAGTAACATTGTTGCGACCGCTTCAAAGCAGGTGTGCATAATGTCAACCGTTGAATTTTTGGTTTAAGGTCAGTGTACGTGTCAGATTCAGGAAGTGGTCACGGTTAGGGTAAGACAAAAAAGTAAGATTATTTAATGTCCTCTCAGGAGAGGTTATTTTGGGGGTCAGCTCCTCAGTGCTCCAACAATTACAGCAGCATGGTAACAAAATCTTGTTACCATGCTGCTGTAATTCTTCAGCTTTAAAAAGGCTGAAATAGTTCATGGGAAAATAAAGAGAGGGAGGCAACCATGGAGAAGGCATTTGATGCTATATTCAGAGTAAAGAGAGGGGCAAAGGTTTTGAAAGAAAATGTAGTTTGTGTTGAAGTAAAGTGAAATTTCTTAGATTGTAATATGTTTACAGATGTGACTGTTCAGTCCGGTGGCTTTAAAGCTTTCAGTATTTGGTTAAATTTGATTGTTTGACATGTTAGAGTCTCATCTTTTTTTTACATACTCCTCTTACAAGAGTGTGTGTGGGTGTGTGTGTGTGTGTTGGAGCAGATGTGCAGATGTGGCAGTTCATGCGAGGGTGTAGTAATGTCAACCTCACCTTCTTCCCGCTTTTCCTGTGAGGCTCCAACTCTGCAGAACAGGGAGGAATTTTACGAGAAGAGCCAGGGGGAAGTGACTCATCAAGTCTGGCCATGCATGGAGAGGAGCTAGCCAGACAGGGTGTGTGTAACAGATGCCCCATCTATAACCAATCACGAGCCTGATCCCTGTGGCCCGCCTCACACACTGCCCTCTCTTGAAGTTCAGGACATTACACAAACCCAAATTTTTAGCATCAAAAACACGTGTACTCAGGATCCACTGGCAAACGCAACAAACAATTTTGACTCAGAGAAGAGGGAGCAGGTGTCTGACAGTCAGAATCGAAACAGATCAAAGAAAGCACAAGAAACACAACACATGGCAGCATAATCAGTGGCATCAACTATTTGAGCACATACTTGTGTGTTACATAAGGCTTTGGCAGTACAGCTGTGGTGTGGTGGAGCCACAGGGGCTTTTCCCATCAAGCGATCTGATGATCTGGGCATAGAAGTACATGAATTGTTGATGGAGAAGCACATTGCTGCCACACGGAGGTTCCTGAGTGTGACACAGCCACGTGGAAAGCAACTGTCAGAAAAACAAAGAGAGAAAGAAAAAGGAGTAGAAAAGTTGTCTGGACTCCTAATCCCACTGAATTTTGATGAAAAAGACTGATACCACCTACAGTCTAAAGGTATTTCCAATCTGATTTGCCTGGAAGATGTCAGGCAAATCAGGAACATTGTCTGAACACCAGTTCCTCACTTAAAACACGTTGGTGTTTTGTTCTTCTTTTTTTTTCTGAAGCTCTGGTCTTCAGGTGATGTCGAAAAGGCTGTTGTAATCAGTGGTGGTGCCACTTTCAGTTACAGATTTTCACAGCCATTGTGTACGTCCTGCGCAACAGAGGCGAGTGGGTAAAGTCAGTATGTTTCAGTTCATCTCATTTAGTTCTGTTTCCAGAAAATGAAAATAGAAAAAAACCAACAAAAAAAACCGTTACGCTTGTTCCCACAGAAACATCTTTAGAGCGCTTATCTACCTCAGTCCTTTGAACACTATTACTGCTCATTCCTGAATGCCTCAGGATTATGCATGGGAACTTAAAGGAAACAGTGAAAAGATCTGACTGCTGCTTTAGGAAATATCACAGATGCAGCTACATATTGTGCTGAATTTTAGCTGCAGAAAACTCACTAATGAAGGCAGGAGCTCAGGGTGGTTTCAGATAAATATGTGTAGCCATAATGAGAGTTGTTGCTCTTAAGTGCTGCCCAGTCTTCTCTTTATTCTCATTTCCTTCCTTATGCTTTCCCCGTTTAATGTTGCACTGCTCTTCACTGCCACACTTTGCTCACTTCAGTGTGCTCACAGTCTGCTAATTTTGCACCTGTATATATTATCTGCATACATTACCTGGGTGTACAATACTAAGACTTTACATACATAAATACATTAGCAGTGATCAGTTGATGGCGTAAACAAACAGGTATTTGGATTGAATCCGGGACTCCTTGCTGCACACACTCACTCATACACATGCACACAATCAATGGAGCTCAGTGTGCAGTGTATGAATTGAGTCTGCAGCCAACACCTATTTCACCAGGTGATTAACCTGCCAAATGATAAAAAACATGCCGTCACAAAGTTTTGAAGCTCAAAGTGATTTTCTCATTAAATACGATAAACTGGAACTGTTATTTTTACTTAACAATACATTTAATCAGAACATCTATCAATACTGATTTACTGATTAAACTTTTGCAGCTCCAGCGTGGATAGATTAAATCTAGAAATAGATTAGTTAGAAGAAAATGAAGAAGATGGAGAACAAAGCACTGGTTGTTGTGGGTGCATCCAGAGGTGGAGGCGCCACACTAGAGTAGAAGAAATGGGAAATACAAAATACAAAAAAAGCTCAGGAGAGCTCTACAGCAGATCTAAGATCTCAGCTGTTCAAAACTTTTCTTATGCAAGTCTTACTTTGCCACTTCAAGGATTAGCCTACTACACAAGAATGTTCAGCATGTACTAACCAGGTCAATGGACAAATGGCTTAAATGCCAAAACTAAATAACTTTGAGACTATTGTTGTAATGATCCCGGAAAATGATAACAAAGAGCAGAATTTATACATCTGGCATTAACCATGAAACAATTGTTTTTTAATCTTAGTAAATCAGTCTAGTCCTTAAATGTGTTTTTAGCTCAAGTTAATGTACCACTGAATCTCTTATCTGCTCAGATCAGTA
>VVHJ01063836.1:13788-25736 GCA_015107715.1 Tylochromis polylepis
TTAGGGGTGTGTGTGTGTGTGTGTGTGTGTGTGTGTGTGTGTGGGGACCCTTCAGTGGGAGCTGTAGTCACATGTTCCTGAGTGGCTCTTTTGTGTATTTTTTCTTGTTGTTCTTGTGACCAGCAGGGAAAAGGGAGGCATTCTGTTGTGTTGCTTGCTGCTGTCGCCTCTTGTACACCTGCCTTTTGTGTTGCTTTTTCTCTTTTCCATTTTTGCTTAAAGAATCATAAGAAGCTTCGACCAGAGTTTTACATACTACTGAAACTGGGTGATGTGGCCCCTTCCTGAATTTTCCCACCTCACGTTCACTAGATGTTTTTATTTTGTGTTGGATCTTTGCATCATCCATTTAAGTGTCTCCCTTACCGTCGCTTCCTGTTTTTTGTCCTTATATCACAGGTGGATAATGCCAAAATTCTCCACTATGTCGGAGCAGGCATTGCCTTTCCCACCAGTATGCTGTTTGTGTGCCTGCAGTCAGCGCTGACGTACCGACTGGCCAAAACCCAGGGGGAGTACAACTTGGCTCACCTCCGGCTCTGCATGACCCTGATGGCCTTCGTAGCCTTAGTGCTCAGTATCCTTTTCAGCCTCTACAGATGGCTGCCCCGAAGCTTTAGGGACTAAGCATCCCTTTTTACCTCTTCTCATCAGTCACAATGGCTGCTTTTATGTATTGTTTCATGCAGTTAGTCCCTGGCACCTCTTTACCAATGACATAAAACAGCAACTAGTTGACGAAATTAGCACAGCAAGAGTTTTTGACTCCATAATTGTGTGATGCAGTGACCTTTTTACCAGATATTAATGTTGTGCATTAACGCCAGTCTCGTGTCTGCTTCAGACAGTTTTGGAAGCACGCAGCAGGAAATCTTGGCATACTCCAGCATATTTCATAGTTGGAAGCTGGAAGATTAAAGACCAGTTTATGTCAGATCCAACATCTCCAACAGCTGATATCCATCTAGAGAGGTTCAGAGCTACAGTGCATGTGGGAAAAACATATTAGCTGGACCTACAGTACAGACATACAGTAGCTGTAGCCTGGCCCTGTCTCTTCATGGGTAACATAATCAACATGTGAGCACTTGTAAAGCTCGCTAATTAACACATTGTGTCTTGTTTACTTAACCTGGACAAAAACTGAATGCTTAATGTGCATCGTGCAGGTGAGTGGAGGGCCGTGTCCATGACTGCTTCCTGTCGGGGTGTGTCAGCTTTAGGTCCTTGCATTGCTTTGCTGCTGTTTTCCTTAACTGTATGTTGCAGGCGGTGTTTTTTTCTGTCAGGAGAGCTTTGTCCTGCAACACGCCTCGGCCATCTTTGAATGGGTGTTCTGCATCATCATCATGCTTTTTTATGGGACTTTTGCCTTCGAGTTTTCCGGCATGTCAGGAGATACCATGGTGGTGCTGGCGAGTGGAGGCTCCCTGGGACCTGCTGGGAGAGAACACAAGATGGATGCACTGGGAGGGCCCGGTTTGCACTCACAACCACATCCACACCAACCTGAAAGCATGTCCATGCTGTAGCCTCCTGACACATGTTGATGCCACACAGTTGCCTCATTTTATTCCTTTCCAACTCAAGTCTGAATTATTCATTTCCAGCCGTGTTCGTCTGAAGATTTGAAATAAACCAGGCCAGTGCAGCAGCCGTTCAGAGTGGGTGTAGCTCTGCTGCAGTTTATACTTTAATCAAACTTTGTGTCTCTTAAGAACTTGTTTGCATTTTGCACATTGCACAGGCGTGCAAAACCAAATTTTCTCCCTGCTCATTGCTGTCCTCAGTGACCATCAGAGGAGAGTTTTGTCAATCAGATCGCGGAGATCCTGTGATCCTGGGAACCATATCAGTACTTGGCCTCGGATTCAGATGACTGCCGTGATGCTTTCAGAGTGTGTAAGAAGTGAAGGCTGCTGGACAGCCCAGCTGACAGTATTACAGTGGGAAGGTGTTACAGTGTTTCCATCCTGGGAACAGAACAGTGCATCAGTTTGGATTTTTCATCATGTAAACCTCTGTTAAGTCACGTCTTTGTAATTAACACCCTACACTGTATAGATCTTTTTTTGTTTTTTACTGTTTTGGTTATTCATTCTGCATACTCATCTGCACGTTACCTCCCTTCCAAAGCCAAGTGTAAAGCTAAAAATGTTTCTGTGGAGTTGGTTGACCAAAGCTAATCAGAAATAATATTATCTGGTGGACATCAGGGTAGTTCTGAGCTCTGTTGTGCATCTGATGGGCTTGCGTTTAGATAAGAGTGTCATTTTGTTTAAAATGCTTATTGCAGCATTAAAGTTTGTGCCATATAAGCAAGCCTAATATTGCTGTTAAAGTATCAGACCGCATGGACTTATTGTTTTCGGACTATTCAGGTGATGTTTCATATGTCTTTAATTTAAACTGTGTTAAGAAACTCAGTGAGCTCGGAGTCACATAAATCTTCTAATTAAGACTGAGAAAATACACTCTTCCCCATTCTTCTTGGGCTCCATAGACTAGATCGATGCTCAGCTCTTAAATAAAGCTGGATTCAACTCCCTCTTTGTAAAAGAATATGAAGGAGAGGTGACACAGTGTCAAGAGGCCAAATATGTACCAGCTAATTCAATCCAGAGCACTGGCTTTATTGAGTTTAGTGACGGGGCATTACACGTGTTTTCAGGTCCTGTAGGCAGAGGTCTGCATCTTATTATTCCCCCATGCAGGATCAAGAGGACGTGTTCTTATTGCTTTAGCCGCTTTCTTTTTCTTTGATGCTCGAAACTCCGCACAGGTGGAGATGTTTCAGCACGTCAAGCTGGTGTAGTGGGACAAAGGGAAAAGGATTTGTATAATGTAAGACATGGTGGATATGCACTGTCCTGCCTCTGTGTTACTGTGTTATTTTACAGTATGTGCCAAATACAAGTGTGCCTGTGGCATTGGTGCTAATACACAAATGGGCCTTACCTTGTTGTTTTCCCTCACTTTAACTGTGATTATAGCAAAGCAATAAGAAGAGACATAAGGTAAATCGGTGACTCTGATAGTGAGAGCAGGGATAGAAGGTCAGGAGTACTAAATGCTCCATGCTTGCTAACATCTGTGCATAATTTTCTCAAGCTTTGAGGGGGCAGAGGCTTTACAACAGTAGTACTTTATGTAATTGGCCATCAGCACATCTGGCCACATGTCGAGCTGAGATGTTGTTTGTGTAATTTGTCTGCAAATTCACAGTATATTACTGAAAAATAGTTTTTTACTATCAGGCTGAATGTATCAGACTAGACTGAACTAGAGTGATGGGGAAGCCTGTGTACGCGACACAGGATGGAGCTGGAAGTGACACCAACCGCACCACTGAGCACTTGCTTCTCTCTGCTGGTCACACCGCTTATTGCATGTGTTGGGCGTTCAGCTCACAGGAGGTTTTGTTTTCTACTTGAAAAATTGTCAGTTTTTTCTGCCCACAGTCAGAATACTAAGGCCAACTCATGTTTTTATTCTTTTATTTCATAAAGGTGGAGGTTCAACTCCAGCCTGAGCTTCTGCCTGTGACAATACACTACTTTTACAGTATGAGTTCCTCTGAGAAACCACATTAAACTTTTGATACATTTTAAACGTTCACTCAAATAATGGTGCTACTCATTTCACATTTACTTAAAGTGCTTAATTTGACGTCATGGTTTATGATTATTTCCTATTTCTAGCTGACCACTACAAAAAAAAGAAACATTTCTTTTAAATCTTCACACTCGCCATCATTCTCTTCATTTCATAAATCTTTCTTCCTCATTTATGGATCTATCTGATCGCTACACTCAGGAAAACATTACCACACCAGCTGCGTTCTTTGATTCAAGGTCTTCGGCCTTCTGCCGTCTTTGTTTAAATTGAATTTGTGTCGATGGGGATTCCCTGTGTACATTTGTTTCTTTGTGTAGTATAGGTGCAGCTGCGTTTTTTTTTTTACCCAGCTGTAAGACTGATGATTAGCCATGACGTAATAGATTATTTTTGCTAATCAAGACTCTGTTAAGTGCATGAGAAAACTGAGCTCACTCATGTAATCAAGAAATCATTGGTGAGAGCATTCTGACTAACAAGAACCCAACAATCCTCACAGCACCCCACTCTCTGTTACACAGCTCCCTGTGCCTTATGTACTGTTTTGATCATGGAAACCAAAGAGGTCACAGTTGTAAATTCTATTTTGATGAAGAGTCATATGATTGTATCCATTTATGCCTTAATATTCAACAAATAAAAATAAAAAAAAACAGCAAACTTTGAATCCCAGTGGCTTCATTACACAACATGAGGACAAAGAGCCAGACAGCGGTTCTCTAATCTTTAACCTTTTTTATTGTTTAATTATTTACATTATCCAGTTTCACTGACAGAAGGTGACACTCATAGATAAGACATTAAACAGAGGAAAACCCCTGTAACAAAACGGTGTCAGCTGTAGGTGAACTTACAGGTCTGGTACACTCACCACCAAAAAGTCCTGAAGCTCTACAGACGAAGTTTTTCCTTTCTCTTAAGACTTTCTTAATCCCATCAGAAGTGCTTCTCAATGATATAATTAAATACTCTGTCATTAATAAATGCCAGAAAGCTGTGCCAAAATGAAATATTCTTAAAGGTATTTTTTTTTAAAGATGTGTGATATATTCCAGCGTGTGCTTCTAAAGCTGTAAAACACAGCAAATTTAAGACATCGGTGGTCCACTAAATGCTAACGGCAAAGATTCAGACTTCTAATTATTTGCTAAGTTTAGCCACATTTACAGTAGAAAACCTGTGGGTAATAAAGAAAAAAAAAGAAAACTCATCCTCCACAGGTGAGACCTGTGGCTGAAAGGGAAGAGCAGTGTGAAGACAAAACCGCAAGGCTATTTTACATTTGACTTATAATTTATGCCTTCAGAGATCCGAACTTTTAATGAGATGATCTGTTATCTCACACAGTGGTGATGGTATTAGTGCAAACAGCTTCCTGTGGCACGTTTACAACAGCTTTTTACAGTCATGACAATACGGTTTCTTAAGCCACGTTTTTGGTTGAGCAGTAATTACACCTCTTACAATAATATGGCAGCCCCTGAGGGAATACACACTGGGCAATTGCACCTTTTAAGATTAAAGCACTGAGATTGTTTAAGTATACTGGCAAAAAACAAAAAACAAATTCACAGCTTTGAGGTAAAACACTGTTGCTAGTAATGTGGAAGTATTTATATTTTACTATTGTACTGTTCCTTTACTTTACTGACTTTGACTAGTGATTGTATGTGTATTTTTAAAGCACCAATACCTGGATGTTATTTGGCCTCGGAAAGGACAGTGGAAAAAGATTAGTTACTGAGATGTCCTCCGCAATGTCCCTCTCCTCACTGGGAGGATGTCCCTTCATATGTCTGCTGGCTACAACTGCTCACACACATATAATTACCTTCTCACCTCTTGAAAGCTGACTTATGCCTCCCTAACTTTGGTTTCAGTTGTTTTTCTTTCTATTAAAAAAGGGTCCAATCAGTTGTATTGGAGCTGGAAGTTGTAGTCCATGAAGAGGAGTCTTGTTCAGCATCCAGGCGGAGATCAGGACAGGCTGGTGGAGTTTTTAAAAGACAAGCTTTTTGGGCTCCTCCCAAGAAAACTCCGGTCGGCCAAAGTGGCCGTAAGAGGCTGTCTGCTGGTAGATTGGCCTCTTCAGTTTCAGATCCCTAAGAAGAACACACAAGAGATGAGACATCACATGCGAGAAAGAACTGTGAAGATTTTGATCAAAACTGTTTTAAGCCATAAATTCTTATACAGAGTAGAAAAAAAACATAAAGGTGAAACATGTTGTGCAATGAGCTGTAAGCACTGACTGTTTGCATGTCCTTTTGTGAGTTTAGGTTTTTTGTTTGTATTTGGGGTGCATGGGTGGCAGGGTTTGTCTGTGTGTCAGAATGGATTGCACTGCACTTTGGATCAACCTCCAACATTTATCGATTACAGAACTCTTAACCACTTGAGCCAAAATGAAGTCATGGGTTATGCAGATCTTAACAGTTAGCAATTTTGGTGCATCAATTAAAAGTAGTTGTTATTGTTGAGTTTGGAGTACTTTAAACTGGGCCTATTATGCTTTTAGTTACTTTCTGTCATATATACGCTGTTACAATGATGAATGTTCATACTGGTCAAGCATCTCAAAACACTAATTTCTTCTTGTTTTGCTCTGTACTATATCAGTTAGATACTGTGTTTCTGTTGGAGGGGCAGCCAATCAAAAGAAAGATGGTTATGTTTGATTTCATACGGAGGATGAACTAAAAAGGGCTGCACCAAAGCTTAGTATCAAATAAATCATTATTTTTCTATGTGAATCATGCAAAGCTACATTAGTAGAGTCAAGATGGAAAAAACAAACAAACAGCATAACAGATCCACTTTAAAATGCTCACCTATAACACTGCATCTCAACAAGAACATTATAATAGATAAGGGAAATCTAGGGATAGGGTTAAATAGAGGAAAATTATCCTAAAATGATCAGCTAAAAGTGGAAGAATCTAAATGTAAAAGGACAGCAAAAAAATGGCTGCACCTCCCTGAGCCTGGTTCTGGTGGAGGTTTCTTCCTGTTAAAAGGGAGTTCTTCCTTCCCACTGTCACCACATGCTTGCTCATTGTTAGGGGACTTTCTAATATTGTAAGGTTTTTAACTTACAGAATAAAGCACCTTGAGGCGACTGTTGTTGTGAATTGGGGCTATATAAATAAAGCTGAATTGAACTGAAGTTTGAATTTACTTAAATATTACAATCATCAAGATGCAATGTATGATTTAAGTCTTACTTTACTTTTTTAAAGTATATTTTTTAAACTCTCTTGAGCCGTTTCATATTGTTTTACTATTTACTTAATAATTAGTTTGTCAGTCATTTATCACATTTTAATAAGCTGCATAAAAGTTTGTACTATACTAAAAAACCAATTAATTGTGAGATATGTGATGAATCCAATTTTTGATCAAGCATTTAGTGCTTAAAATGTCAAAAGTAGTTTCCATTTTTTTAAACTCATATTTAGAAAGCAAGCAGAAAATCTTCATATTTAAGTAAATATTCATATATAATCTTATGCAAAAGTCATATTTGTGTATTTTTACCTGACAATGACTCCTGGCCTGAGATCAAAGTTCTTGTTGACAATCTTGAGTAGTTCTGACTCTGACTTCTGAGAGGACCCGTAGGTGAACAAGGAGATGGACAGAGGTTGGGCCACTCCGATAGCATAAGACACCTGTAACACACACAGAGATATGGTTTGCACATTTGTACTCCAGTCATTGGTCATCTATGCACAGCTTTGGTGGGTGAAGCTGTGCCCTCACCTGAACCAGAACTCTCCTGCACAGTTTGGCTTTAACCAGAGACTTGGCCACCCAGCGAGCAGCATAGGCAGCAGAGCGATCAACCTTTGAGAAGTCTTTGCCAGAGAAAGCTCCGCCACCGTGAGCCCCCCAGCCACCGTATGTATCTACAATAATCTTCCTTCCTGTTACACCAGCATCACCCTGTTTGCAGAAAAAGGAAGAAAATGAGCAGAAACCAGTGATGACTTTCTAATTTGCTTTTTTATTTTCCCCCTGTATGTGATGATCACCTGTGGTCCTCCAATGACGAAGCGACCACTTGGCTGGAGATGGTAGACGGTTTTATTGTCCAAATATTTTGCAGGGACCACGGGTTTGATCACCTGATAGAAACAAGGCCGCATTAAAACCAAACAAGTGACTTTACTTAATACACATTAGACACATTAGACAGAGCCCAGTCAGGTCTGTCCATGAGGTTCTACCATTTCCATCAGGACCCTCTGCTGTTCCTCTAGAGTGACGCCGTCATCGTGCTGGACAGAGATCACAATGGTGTGAACTCTCTTGGGGATCACAGCTCCATCTTTCTGGTCATAATGCACTGTCACCTGTGGGATTAACAAGAATTGGTACACTCAAGCTAGGTGTTTTATGGTGCCTGTGACTACACAGCTTCAGACATGTTGAATCGCAGTCAGCAGCTGACTGCCAGTGTAATAGCCACTGTTTATCAGACTTTCTAATGAAATACATCCAAGCTTGAAAGAAAAAATACCCAAACTGCTGTTGTATTGTGAATGTTTTGGGTAAGTAAAAAACGTGCACATGTTGCATGACCGCACCTGTGTTTTAGAGTCGGGACGCAGCCAGGGAACTATGCCACTGCGTCTGAGTTCAGACATCTTTTCGTTGAGTTTGTGAGCTAAGACGATGGTGAGCGGCATGCACTCCTCCGTCTCATCTGTGGCATAGCCGAACATCAGACCCTACAGAGGAGAGAACGAGTCAGAAGAAAAATCAGTGAAGGCAAAACAAAGAAGTACACAAGGAATATCAATATACTGATGTGCAATATGACACAGTATGCTCTTTTATCAGTAATAACTTCGGCACTTTCTATTATCATATGAGACAAAATATAAGCTATGAAAAGAACATTTTTAAAATAATACTTCATCGAGAAAGGGTTAATGGTCATACAGGCATTTATAGAAGACAAAATAGAAGTACAAGTAGAAATGATTAAAAAAAATTCAGGTAGATTATACCCTGTGTGGTTATGGGACTTTATATATTATATAGTCAAATTTCTCCATATTTTATTGATTAGTCTTAAGCATAGGACAATTCTTTCTGTACAGTGTATTTTATTGACAGTTGCACCCCAGTCATCCTCTCATGGAGGTTGCGTGTAGATGCATGAGATGCTTTTTTTCTTGAGGCCAGAAGTCTTTCATAGAAATAATGATCCTGAGCCGGGAGTTTGTCTGGTCTCTTACTGAGGTATAATGCAAAGAAAGCGTCAATTGCATCTAAACATGTTATTTCTTTAGCAATCTCTTGCCCAAATTATTAAGTATGGTGATGGAGTTAATGATTGAGTATATGAGTACTGCACTCATATACAATTGTATAATTAAATTATTTTCTTTCTCTGCCGCATCACACTTCTACTCCACTACATACTGGACATATTTTTTATCATGCTTCAGATTGCTTAAAGACTGTGAGTAGTTTCATGAAAAGAAAGTTTCCCCTCTATATGTCAAAGTTTGATCCTCAAATTTGTAAACTTATCACCCTTCTTGTGACCCTTTAAAGATCCACAAACCCTTGGCTGGGGACCCCATTCACTATACTACGATAAATGTATTTGCAAAAGTAACATAAACACTATTCTAATCTAATAATGATATATCAGCCACGAAGCACATTTTTCTACATGACAATTAGCTTGTAACATTTAGGATTTTAAATATTTGAGTAGATGAAACTACTTTTTCCAGCTCTGCTGAACTGATAAACCTGAACACACCAACACTATTCCACCAGCTATTGTCTATATTCTTTACTGTGGAAGTAAAGAGTCAAACAAACTGTGCTTGGTCAGGGTCACTCACTTGTCAAGCCAAAGTGACCCAGTGGCACATTGTCCCACTGCAGTGGCCCTACCTGGTCTCCAGCTCCAATGTCTTCTTCTTTCCTGTCAACATGGACCCCCTGAGCAATGTCTGGACTCTGCTGCTCCAGGGCCACCAGCACATTACATGTCTTGTAGTCAAAACCTTCAGAAGGGAAATTAATTGGATTGAGATGGTTAAGAGGGAAAAGCTGAATACACAGAACACAAATAATGTCTTTCTCACCTTTCTCAGAGTTGTCGTAGCCAATGTGCTTGATTGTGTCCCTCACCACCCTCTGATAGTCCACAACGGCCCGAGATGTGATCTCTCCACAGAGCAACACCATGCCAGTCTTACACACCGTCTCTGCCAACACAAACTTTGATTACAGGGCTGTTTTGCCATCATCAGTAAGTTGTCAACACTGAAATACAATAAAAGTATCAACACTGCTGATGACTTAAAATCCAGGTGAAATTCAGACCAGTGGGTTAGTTGGCTTATACTCTGCCTTCATCATTTGCTCCCTTTTTTTTTTTTTACTAAGACAAATAGATTCATGACACTAACATAAGTGGCTCTTTTGGTTTTGCCAATTTTTTTTCTTTGAAAGACAAAGGGACAAATTCTGGCTCACCACAGGCCACTTTGGCATCGGGATCCTGCTTCAGATGTGCATCCAGGACAGCATCACTGATCTGGTCACAAATCTTGTCTGTGGACACGTAACAGGCGAAAACATTAGATTCAGAAGATTTTACAAATGTATTGAAAAAATACATATTGCACGCTTAGCCTAACACTAACAATAGAAGATGTCGATTTTGTAATTTATATGAAAGTGTGAAATGTTGCATCCCAATATTTCACATAGCAATAGTCGAATGTTTGACTTTAGTGTGGCAGCAGGACAATGCCTCATTATACATCCCATTCATCTCTCTGTGTCGTCCTGCTGAAGCAATGCAGGATAGTGGTTACATCAGAAAACCCATCAGCATCTGACTTTGTGGTTAGTTTCTATTCTGCTGGTGTACAGGTGCATCTTAGGGAAAGCCACTAAAATGGCCACTATCTGTGGGAACAGCCCAGACTTTGAGTTGTGTTATCAAATTAAAAAGTGTGTACTACAAAGTTCTGCCAAGGCCAACCAACTTTGTTACTGTACAAACAGTAGAAGTAAAACATCAAACCTGTGAAGTTTAAAACTGGCTTCAGGGGTGCTACTCGGTTCCAATATTAAAATATTCTTTAAAAAGAACCTCCTTAAATGATAAATATAGGGACACCATGATGTGTGACACATGGATGTACATCACTTGCTGTTTTAGAGGACAGTTTGAAAGAGATTTTGAATTCAGGTGCATTGGTATTATCTTTGGTATGCTTCATCCTCTCATATGTACTTTGTCAGATTAGCATACTTTTACTTCAGAACTACATTAATAACTACATTTATTTTTTTAAATTTTTTTTTACCTGTCTACATTTATGTAATACTGCCATTATCTGTGAAGCTGCACAACTCTTAGTCATTATCGATTTAGCACATGGGACTTTGAAAGGTTACATATTTGTGAAGGGATTACAACACATTGACAGGGGCACTGTGGGGTTTAAAGGCAACATGGAGGACAGAGTACAACTATAAATTAGGCAAGGTTTCTTATTTAAGTGTGGAACATCTGGGAATCACTTTACTGATTATTTGATATAATTTAACTAGATTGTAGTATAACATAGTTGTACTAATTTTACTACATTGTCACTTATTATCTTATTTTGTGGTTGAGACATTGTTCTTGAAGAGCATTTTGCATGTCATTTAGATCCGCATTTCCTCTTTTGCACACCACGTTGAACTTGAGTCTCTGCCCTCTTCTTGGACATTTTTTTTAAGCATGTAACTGTGCACCAGTCAGACACACATTTGCTTCCAGCTGCCTACAAGTGAGAGTGAAGGCCACTAAACATGTTGCTGTGAATGGAATACCATCCATGCTTGGCGGGTAAACACGCAGCGCTGTGGAGTTACTTTGGACATGGTGTCCAACTTGCATCATGTTTATTTATATGCATGCTATTTCTGCAAGATAACACTGCATTTTCAATAGAAGTGTTGTTCTTATATTTCCATGCATTAAATTTTTATTTCACTGTAACAGAGGTGGCTAAAATTGGTAAAAAGACTCACCTGGATGTCCCTCTCCTACGGATTCTGAGGTGAACATGAAAGAACCATCTTCCAGATGACCACTCATTTTTACTGTGGGGTAAGGTTACTCAGTTTCCAGTGCAGAGAGATCTGAAGGTGGCTTTATATTCCTACTGGCTTTCTTTACCAGAGAAATAAAAGAAAGGGAGGCCAATAGCCCTGCAGCCAATGCAAAGTCTGTCCTGCAAACTTCACATCTGTGTCCACATGGCCCAATATATATGGCTAAGGGAACAGACACGCAT
>VVHJ01063845.1:0-17248 GCA_015107715.1 Tylochromis polylepis
CTGTCTGACGTTTGTACAGCATATTCAGCTGTGTGACAACTATAATTTTGATCTCAGCCAAAGCGATTTACTCAGGAACAAATAAAACACTGAAAAATCCAAACGATAACATTTTTAAGTCATCCAAGTCATCTAAGACCACGGGGGGGGTCTGAAAGCGATGCACCAGGAGTCCGGTGTTTCGCCGGCTCTAATGAGCCATCTCTGAAAGCGTCAGAGCACCTTTGCAAATATGTGATGTCTTGATGAATCGAGCAGCTATTTGGAGTTCACACAGCTACATTCACGTCTGGAAATATCTTAGAAGTTTATGTTGTGACCCAGAAACTTGCATCTGCAAATGTAGCTGTCCTCCGCCGCCGTTTGTACCGCCTCCGCAGCTGCCGCCATTGGTGGAAACTGGAATGGGCTGGGCCGCGCAGGATACACCTGACCCATCCTTCAAATCCGAGGACATGAAGGACGCATTTGTCGCCGTATGTGAAGCATCCTTGGAATTGGGACAGCCTTCGTCGCGTCGCTGTGTCAGAAGCATGCTACATAGGAAGCATCCTAGGTTTTGGGAAAAGGCCATTATGTTCATTCTAATCAGCTGTTTCCCCCTGTGTTTCCACTTCCCCTGATCACCTCCTGTGTGTATTTAGTCTGTGTGTTTTCATTCATTCCTTGTCCAGTTGTCTGTATGTCAGGTTTCTCATGTATCCATGTCAGGGCTTCATGTTCGCGGTCAGGGTTTTTTCATGTTTTATTCTTGGTTCACCAGTCTAGGTTATTGTTTAGTTTTGCCTTTGCCCTTTTATTTTTGTACTGTTTAACCAGCCTTAAATAAACGGCTTGTCCTTAGTTAAATCAAAGTTTTGTTTTGCGTGTCTGCACTTGGGTCCTCCTCCTCACTCCACACAGTCAGCTTCAGCCAGACTGTGACAAAATCTTTCTTTAAATGTGAAAATAATTTTTAATGCAAATGAAATGAATGTGGTATTTTCAAGATTCATCCTTACAAAACTAGGATAGGCCCAAACGACAAGTGTACTCTGAGTATTTTGACATGTGGGCTTCATAATTTAAAAAAACAAGTTTCATAAAAGTAAAACTGACTTATCTTAAGGCATGGTGAAAATATAATCAAATAATCCCCAACAGTGTAATTATAATCTGATCAGACAAGTAATATGATCTGATTAAGCTTTGTGATTCTTTGTAATCTGTTTGCATAAACAATTTCATGTAACACCCAATCCTGCTCAGGTGCCTCCATGAGCTGCATGTCACAGCCACCGTGCTGATAAACCACTGAAATTAACTTGCTGCTGTTTTAGGAGCATCAACAGGAACTGGAAGCCTGGTTGTTGATTAATGACTGATGCTCTGACTGCTCTAAAATTCAGTAGGTGGTTCTGTTTATTTTATTGTAGCATGTGCAGTCTGGTGACGCAGTAGGATAAGGGAGATCATAAGTTCTGTTAGTATCTGGATCAGGTGGAGACAATCTGTTCGGCAGTCTCATGATAGCTGGAGTGTGTTTTGACCTCAAAGGGAATGCCTTGGATGAGGAAAGAGGTTACATAAAACACTGTATACTAATATGATCCACTGGGGGGCAGTCTTTGCCAACACTGTGATCTTAAAGTGAGTAAACTGAAGCGATAAATATTGTTTGCTATTTCCAGATGTCAGAATGAATCAAAGAGCAGAAAAGCTCCCATCAAAACTAGTAGTATTTGGATAACAGCATAAAAAAAGAAAATGCCTCTTTTTTCATGTCTCTTCTCGCTGCTCCAACTGGAGTGGGGGTGTTGTTTAAAATTTCATTAACAGCAGTAAAAGATCCTTCACATCCACACAAAAAATGTTTCCATGTGGGATGATGAGTCATGAGCATGAGACCAGAAGAAGACTCCAAGAGGATGTGGGAGACTGAACAGAGGATGGTGATGAGAAAAAAGAAGAGGATCGGAAAGGGGGAGGAGACGAAAGATGGGACCGTGGGAGCCAAAGTGAAAGAGCTGGTGGACGCGAGGAGGGCAAAAGGGAATGTTACAGAGGCACTACTACACGAGTGTCAAGTGGACAAATCAACAAGTCCCATGCATGCACCCCTGCAAAAGATAAAGAAATCAAATTATATCATTCTCACGACTAGTGCAGCTGTTTTCATGACCATGTGACCTCAGTTTAGAGTTCCCAGATAATGGCTGTGGAGCTCCAGGCCCCCACATGTCCAATCCAAGAGATTTCCTAATCTGCTATTAAAAGTGGAGATATCCTGTAGGAGCAAACTTGGCCTCGACTGTGCCTCTGCCAGCCAAACCTGAATGGCTCTTTTATGAGTCCACCGTGTTTTATTCATGTCCTGCTCCCAGGGGCGTCACCTTTTGACTTTGAGTAATTAAAGAGGAAATTAAGGGAGGAAAATGAATACAGATCACCAGTAGAGTAAAGTGAAGACAAGCAAAGCTGTGTTGTCATTTAACACAGCTTTAAAATAACTTGATTTTAAAAACAAAACTTTTTTTTTAAATGCCATTAATTATAAATCTCCACTGAGTGCCAGAAACCTAGGACAGCTTCAGTGTTACACAATGCTATCTGGAAAGTTTTAAGCTGAGGGAATGAAATGGCTTAGGGCACGCAGCATAGATGGCTCTTGCAGTATGCGAGTCTCAGCCAGCTGGAACATTCATAATACACTTCTACACCAACTGTCTGCTTTAGTCATACTTGATGAAGGCTGTAAATTCAAGATGTTTGGGGGTTTTCTGCTCTAAAAGAAAATATGTCTGGCAAAAATCCATATTTGTCATACGGCAAACAAATAGCAACACTGAATGTATCCCACTAACATGTATGTGTTAAAAAAAACAAAGCAAAAAACAGAAATCCACTCCTGACTGAATAGGCTTAAGATCAATGCTAAACATGCTTTTAGCGCCTGTTGCGTTGACTGGATGGCTAATAACTCTAAAAAACTAAAACAGGAAAAAACCCAGAGTTTTTAGTCAGGCCAGGATTTAATGGTTTTGATGACTGAGGGCCAGTTTAGGGAGTCAATAAATAATTGAAGCCTACAAAACAAAAAAGCACGCATCAACAAAATGTAGTGTTCTAATTCTAGTGCACTGTTTAATAGGTTGTTTGTTCTTTTAACCATTAGTGCCACCTGTAACCTTTATTTAAACAGGAAGTGAAATTCCTGACATTAAGTAACTCTTTTGCATGAGTGTCTTTGACTTTAGTTTATTGATGGCAGAAGGAAAATCTGTGCAGATCCCACTCAGAAAGACCACACACAGGTTAGAACCATGCAACCTCTTGCTGTGAAGTGATAGCACAAACCACTGTTCCACCCAAGTGTTATCTCTGTGCATGTGGAAGGTTTAGTCTATGCTAAAATAAAAAATAAAGACAGAAGCTTTTTTTGTCTCATATGACATTAAACGTCAATTCATGACGTACCTACAGGTCAAAAAGAAAAGAAAGTACAGAGGGCCGCTACTGGCTGCACTTTGAGCACCCTGGAACAACTCCAAAAATAGCAAGAGCAAAATGTTTTGAGTGCTTGCCCCCTTTCTCATTTCTCAATTTGCACATCCTCCATTCCTTTCCTCGCCTGCTTTCTTCGTGTCTTATTCCCTCCTTCCTGAGATGCATATGGAAAAGGTCAAAAGACACAAGGAGAGAGAAGGTGAGGCAACAGGCGTTTATTAAATTGGAGCCCCATTTTAAAGTCAAATAAAATGTGATTTTCAAACAGCCCAACTACTGCTGCATTTCTATGATCTCAGATGGAACAGTGCTCATGACGTGGCACAACGGGACAAAATATTTAACCCACAAAAAGTTAGAAAGTTTGACTGTACACCTTTGATTTGAAGGGTTTTGTGTGTGTGTGTGTGTGTGTGTGTGTGTGTGTGTGTGTGTGTGTGTGTGTGTGTCGAAGAAGGTATGGTCTGCCTCTATCAGCTTACCACCTTTACCAGCCAGCTCACCTGCCTCTCATTAGCTCTTGTGTGTATCTTTCATCTATTCCTCTCCAGAAAGTAATTTCTGCTGTTGTGTTAACGCAGAGTTTGGTTATCACTAGTCTGTCACTGCCTCTCTTGCAACATAGACCACATTCCTACCTCACCAGTTTTAACCCCCATTACCCACCTACCTTTTGATTGCTCAGTATGGGTTTATGACAAAATGCCTGTTGAACTAATGACATTCCCTTCATCCTGAGCTTTACAATGTTTAGTGCTAATTAGCAAATGTTGAAAATGTAGCAAATAAGCTGAAAAACATGCTAATATATCACCTGGATGCTACAGAAACAGCAGCAAAATCAGAAGGTACTGAGAGGTAAGAAGAAAACCTCACTCCATTTACTGAACTTGATGATGATTACAATTTATACCCAGAATAAAGACCTAACCTCCCCTCATGATAAAGCTTTAAAGCTCTTGTAGAATTGGCTTTAGCAGTATATTAAACTGATTTACCTGTTTTGACTGTCTGTCCATTCACTGTAGATTTCTTTAAATCACCATTTTGAAGTGCTTGTGTTCCCCAAAGGATTAGTCCCAACATTTCACTGTGGTTAAAAGCCACAGGCGCTCAATGTCATATTGTTATTTTGGCTTTCCCTGAATTCTCTGGATAGTTCTTTGGAGGTTTTACAGACTGTGCAAGGCTGAGGAACATTATGTCACGTGACTTTATGCCCCCCCCGATCCAAATGATAGTTTGGACAGACAATGTTATCTTTGATCCCGGATATTCTGGAGGTTCAGGTTCAGGGTTGGTTTTTTTTGTTTATGTTTTATTGTTTTTTTACTATTCTTGGATGCTGTACAAACAATTTGCACATCTCTTCCTATTGGCACTGTGCAGCTTAAGAGAACACCCAGCAACTTAAAAAGCTATATGTCATGTATAGAACACATAATGTAAATGTCCATAGTCCTGTGAATATTACACAGTATTTGCATATGGAAGTCTTATCGAGCATTAAGTTTGATGCAGATTCACAAATGTCAGCTTGATTATTTTTTATTGTGAAATTCACCATGGTACCACAAACATTCCATTAAACAAAGACTCAAAAACTTCACAATTTTACATTGCAAAGGTCTAAAGATCAGACTGCCCAAGTATGATGTTGATCTCTAAGAGTTCAAGTGCAGTGCCTGTACAAATGATGTAAGAATTGCACAATAAATTCAAAATAATGAAATTCCTGTTGTGTACATTGTGCTTTCTCATACATTTTGGGGGAACTTCACACATGCACATGAAAAGTAGAGGTAGGGAAATTTCATTTAGATTTTCTACAGCGGCTCTGCAGAGCCGTTTTGCACCAGCCATGTAAAAGACCTCAAACATTTGAACATTTTCAGCCATTTTGAACATCTGTGGAAATTTTTTGAGCATATAGAAAAAAGAGAACAGGGTCTTATTAACATTTGCTGAAGTTAAAGGTACACACTAAGCTGAGCACAGTCAGTGAATCCAGACTGTGACTCATATTGTTCCAGCTGTGCAGTTCTAAAATTGTTCTCACAACCTGCATGATGGTGTGATTAATAAAAGCTAAGTAAATATGGTAAAGATCATGTAGTTTATCACCAAGTGTTTGAGCTGCATGCTTGAGGTCCTGTGTCAGAGTTTTAGGAACTGCTGCAGCCAGTATGAAGATGTGCGCAATACTACAATTTAGAGAAGGTGTTTTGGGAACAGTTTATTTGGATCACATCTACATTAATCACAGCGATTTGCAATATGTTCTGAGACAGACTGCACTATATGGTGTTGAGTAGCTGCTGAGCTGGCACATGTGCTGACACCAACTTACAAAGACCAGAGGACTGCAGGTCCCACATCATGTGAAGAAGAGTCTACGCATTGCAGTAAAAGCACAAAGGATGCTTCAAAGTGGACTTTTAAATGATATCTTTTTCTTTATATTTTGTTTGCTGTAGCTGTATTTGTTCATGGGTTTCCTGCATAAGGATCAGAGTACCATACAGTGGGTTGTTGACAGACTGATGCAAACTTAAAGATGATGTGTTTTTCCTTATTTTTCTGCTTCTGATGTGTAAGAACATGTCCCCTGTACTTGTATCCACCCTAAAATCTATGCCTACGACTTAAAGTCAGCCTTTTCTTCTGGAAACCACCTCACCAACACCAGTGACAACCATAAGTTAGCTGTTGCTCACTCTTGCAATCCAGGCAGTAATTATGCACTAAATCAGAAGTGGGAAAAACAATTAAAATATATAAAGGAATTTAAATACAAATGCAAAATAGACCAGACCTAATCTAGGTAAATATAAAGAAGAAAACTGAAGATTGCAGTTTACTTTGCTTCAAATTCAACAGAGGTGAAAATCTGGACTGCAGACTGTTATGGAACAAGTCTACAAAAACCACTTCCAGAGCATCTGCGGACATTTGACTTTGCACTGGTTGGCAATCTGGCAATAAACCAAAAAACCTTAACTGACAGAGTGAGCTGCTCAAATAAAAGCTGTATTTATTTTCTGGACTTGTGTCCCTCCTTTTTTGAATGATTGTTTCCATTTGTGCACGTCTACTTAAAGTTGACTTGTCATTGTAGCTCATTTCTGTAGGTTCCTGTAGTAGAAGCCTATAAGCAGCCCTCTAAATAACTAAAAGTATTTTTGATCAACTATGGGACAAGATTTCCTGCAGCAATGAGCAATGCAGCAAGTGACTTCTTATCATTAGCATTCCTTCCTGTTTTCTTTATCTGAAATCAAAGCAGATTAATCTTAATTAAATTATCTACTTTGCAAACACTTTTCACACCGATGACTCAAGATGGAAGGAATGCTTTCCTGACAGACAGGAAATGGACTTAAGTTTTACTGCTCTCCGATTAAAGTACCTCAGCATGAAATGGGAAAAAAGAAAGGGGAAACCATAACGGCTATAGTTTGTCAATTTGTTGGCTAAACTGATGATAAAAAGAAGTCTTGAACTTTTGTTCCTAAGACACCAAATCACTATAATGGAGCGAAGGGTTTTATGAACTTTTCACTCAGTATAAAACAATACTGGCTTTGCAAAAATTAGGCTGTTCCTGGAAAATCAAGTGGATAATTATCGATGAACAAAAAAAACTCTCGAAAAAGGTTTTTAAGGGTCTGACAATCAATGCTAAGTTGAGCTTAAAGGCTCTGTGTGTCCACACAGGTGGTTATAATGTTGGCTGACTTCTTGTCAGGTAGCATCTAAGGTGAGCCATGTCATACAAACACAGGGGTAACATTACTCCTGTGCAACCTATAGACTGTACATAAAAGGATTTAATTGTCAGTCTATCCATTTTCTTCCACTTATCCAATTCAGAGTCACAGGAGAGGCTGAGCTTAATCCCAGCTGTCATAGGGCGAGAGGTGGGGTACACCATGGACAGGTTGGTAGTCTGTAACTGACATAGAGAAACAGGCAACCATTCACTCCTACAGCCAATTTCAAATTACCAAACAATCTATCCTTTCTGTCACTGGATTGTGGGAGCGTGCCACCTGCACACAGAAAGGTCCCAGTCTGGGACATTCTTCCTGTGAATGTCTCCACCATTATGCTGTCATTATCTTGCAAATGGACTCTAGCCCTATATCTTGGAGTACTGCTGGAGATGGTAGTCCCATTTGTTCTGCATGCTTTGTAAACTCAACCTGCAGCAGGTGCAGAACATGACCCAGATGCAGTTGCAGTTGCTGCAGCTGTTGCAGGTTCCGGTTTAATGTACCATCAATCTCACTGCAGACTTCCTGGTGGATCAGGGACTGCCATCTGTAGTCCAGAGTGGTGGAAATGACATCCATCCAACCACAGGACTCTAGAAAAGCAGACGAATGATACTGAAACAACAATTAAAACAAGCAGAGTACAAAATCAAGAAAAAGAGATAACAATATTATATAATGCATAAGCTAGAGGGCCTTTAAAGAGAATGCCATCGACTCTCTAAATTTATGTCTTCACGCTGTTCTGTAGTTTTGAAGCTCTAACAAATTGCCCTTAGTTTTTAGCTATACTGTAGAAATGGATAAGAAAAATCTGCCGAATGATCTCAGGTTTTGAACCAGTCTCATACAACAGGTAGAGAAGCCATAAAGGGATTTAAAAGTCAACACTAAGATTTTCAAATCAGTTCTGATACATACTGAAAATCCAGTGTGCTTCAGCCAGGCAAAAAACAGGTGATGTTGTCACCTCTTAGTTCTTGTTTGAAGCTCGAACTTTTAAACCTGCAAATAAGTATAGATAAAAGATGAAGAATTACATTTATAAAGTTTCAAATTTCCTCCTAAAAAATAAGTTCCCAATGTTTTGGTTTGTTGAAAATCTTTATGATTCAAGCTGTCATCTACATACCAACACAGGAAGCTCTACTAGACATGCTCCTGAACAGTGTAATGAAGTGTTTTGACATGAAACATTTTCCTGGCAAACTGCACACAACGTCAGATTTCAAGCATCTGTCACTCTTTAAACAACCTGAGGAATGTGATGTGAAAATACTCCTTAATCTGTTTCTCTTCTACTGAAATAGCAGCTGAATTCCTCTTGTGATGATGTCGCTACCTTACATGGAGGTCAGGGGCCTCAAGGAGTCAGTCACTGTGAATGAACCCAGTTCTCTTTCCCTCAGTACTAATCAGTTTGCAGCCTCTGAAGTGAATTGTGGACAGTTTCTTAATTGTCCTCAACCCTGTTTCTTCTGTTAACAAACATTGTTGGGTCAAGAGTGCATTTATGGTTTTAATGTATGCACATAACAGTGCTGAGTACAGACAAAGTGACATGTAATCAGTAAGAACTGCACTGTGTTTGCTGTTGGAAGCCTCGGTGGGCTTTAACGGCATGATTTAACTGAACCAAAGGAAACGGCTATGAATGTAGAACTCATTTGTGGGAAGCGATCCCAACTTTATAACAGGCGGTTTCAATTATTTCAGAAGTTATACAGTTATCTTTGTTTCATGGAGCATAAACATAATGCATAATTGTCCACATCATAAACTCTCATAAATGCCTACAATCCATTAATCCTCACAGATTCTTCAGATTAAAAGTTAAATATTTAGATTTTAAAAAAAAGATTTTCAGTGTTAAGTGGCATTTTGCTCTGGTAACAATAGCTCATGAAAACAACTGGAATTATGTGCTTTGGCCTCGATGTAAGGTGCATTAAATTTCTATTATTCTATTAGGGCAGTGTTTTTTTGTTAGGGCAGATGCAGCTCCATAAGCAGCAGTTTCATTGTACAAAATAGGGACGTTCTACTATGACAAACTTCTTGTTCAACTTAGCATTAGACATCAGAGTCACATGAGATTAAGTATCCCTCTACTATATTAAGAAATGCCTGATCTAAATTATCATCAGACTGTGAAAAGACTTCCACGAGGAACCTGTCAGCCCCACTTTTACTGTAAAATAATTTAGTCAAAAAGGGGAAAATTGTCCAGGACTTACTGAGGAAACTTTTGTTCCTTCTTTTGCCTCAGAACTCTTTGGTCTTTCACTTTAGACATTGAACTTGGCAGAGCCAAAGTTCACCAATCCAGAGAGATTTGCAGACTGTGTGCTCAGCATTTAGGCTGACCATGAATGAACAATAGCAGAAAGGCATGCTAAGGGATCCCAGAGAATGTCCATTTTGAATTTAAGTAGGCACTGAGGAAGGGAAGAGCTGAGTGTCCTTGTGGTTTCCTATGTGACTCAGAAGTTGCAGATAGTAGAAATGCATTTACTGCCCTGCTGCTCAATGTGAAACTCATTACAGGCCCCTGAATTTTATGGCTCTTGTGGAAAGACGCAGAGCCAGCAGTATGAGTCATCGATGGATGCATGTGTGCTGCTACAGCAGTAAAAAATCCTCACTCCTTTCCCCTCCCCTTGTTCTTTTGGCCACAAATGTTATAAAACCACCAGGGATGAAGCAGGGCTCCCACACTCAGAGCTTAACCATGCCAAGTTCATCAACTGGAAAGTAGTCGAGCAAACCAGAAACATGATCATTCACTAGGAGGATCACTTCATCTAGAAGGCCTTATTAAAAGTTCTTTTGCTTGGTTTTCCTAACATCAAAACACACTTTGAACCACCAATTAGTATTTCACTCATATTCAGAAAAGTTAATGCAGTTCAGACTGGTTTTTCAAGTTTCTCCAGACCGCACATTTTTTAGTGATTTTCTTCAGTTTAAGTTTGTGGCTCAAACCTCAATGGTCTTTCGTCCAACAATGTTTATGCTGGCTATCCCATGGCCTCTATATGAATCATCAGCCTGTGTGAACTGACCACACAACCACAGGTTTGGTAAAGGCACCATATGGTGGAGCCAAAGGAGCTGGTTCAGAGAAATAAAAGTGACGAGAGACTCTCTCGTCTGAATGACTCCTGATGATAATATGCTGTTATAAAGTGGATATAAAAATGTTGGAGATCAGGTTCAAATTGTTCTTGTTTGTGAATCAGACAGAAATGAAAAGGGTTTCAGCAGAATGACAAGACTTTACAGACAATTTGAATACAAAAGCTTAAATATTTAACTTTTAGTGGTAATTGATTGCACACTGTGAGAGCTAGTCCATGGAAATCAAAAGATTTACTTTATTTAAATTTGGCCAAACTCATCTTCTCAGATGGCCAGACAGCTGCGATATTTACTGTAGCTTCAGATCAGTTTTCTTTTCACACTTTCTGTTGTGAAACTGTATTCTGCAGTTTCATGACAGACCTCAAATTTCTGTTTCAAACCAACCTGAATTTCTAGGATTTTCTGAAAGTTTTCTAAGTTGAAAACAGGTGAGAAACTGTTGCACTTCAACTCCACAGTGGGACTGTCTTCACAGAGTTCTACTAAAATGTTCTGAGGCATCTGATGTGACATGATCAGAAGGATTAGACTGAACTGTGCTGCGTAGCAGTTTGCTATCAGTTACTGGCTCAGGGAGCACTGAAAATGCACCAGTGTCCATCTGCCCATCAATTCATCCATCTTTGCTCTCCTTCTCATCTAAATCAGGGTGAGAGAGTGTGGCTGGCGCCTACCCATAAATCATAAGCTGTCATAAGGCAAATGGCAGGCTATACTCTGGACAGGTCGTCAGTGTCGTGAACCAAATCTAGATAAGGTGTAGTTTTTAACCTGTTCTCGGGTCTTTTTGACCACAGCTTGTATTTATTTGTCGGGATTTGTCACGCAACCTATGTTCATATCATGGTTTAATACACTGTGGCGGGGTGTGGTTTGTGGCTCGGCTGCAGGGGAGGGGTGGAGCAGTGGGTTCAGAGTGTGGTGTCAAGGGAGGCTGACCAGAACTTGATGACCATTGTCTGATCATGGCTTCTGTATTTGAGTAGGGCATCAGGACCTGACGGCAGAGCTGTGTGTGGTGTGCAGAGTGGAAGGGCGCAGCTGGAAAGTTGCATAAAGGAAACATATTTGGGGATACTGTAAATAATCATCTTTCAATGTGCAACGCCATGTGTGTGGGTCCTTTATCGTGTCACATGCACTTTAGAGAATATCTTTTATCTTCTTTCATCCATTGATACATTTTCTTCCACTTGTCCAGTTCAGGGTCGCGGAGGGCTGGAGCCTAAACCAGCTGGCATGGGGCAAGAGGCGGGGTTCACCGTAGATGGGTCGATCATCTGTCATAATGAGTCACACAATGATTAACCCTCAAATCCACACCTACAGCCAATTTAGGACTATGCATGCTTTTGGACTGTGGGAGGAGGTAGTCAGGGAAAGCCAACACTAGCTAGGATATGGATAGGATATATAGGATAACACTAGTTCATGCAAACTCCATATGAATGATTTAAACCTAGAGCCTTCTTGCTATGAAGCAATGGTGCTAATCGCAATACCATTCCGCTGTCCCTTACTTTTTTCCATGTCTTAAAAATTCCCACGGCATGCAATCTGCTGTAGAGTTCACATCTACAAAAGCCTGCAGGAAACACTGGATGTGAAACATTTTTAAATTCACGTATAGAAAGAGACAAGCCCAAAGAAAAGTTACCAAAGTAAAATAGCACATTTTGAATGAAAAGCTTCAAAGAGCTAATAAAAGGATTCCTGCTTTTCACATTCTTTATGACCCATTAATTACCTCACTATAACCAAAAGAATGGTTTCCTCTGTCATACAGTTCTAAGGTTATTTGTTTAGTTCAAATTCTGCCTTGTAGCTGCAAGTTGGAAGAGAATGGTTTACTTTGGCCTGTGGTGAATGCCCCGGCAGTGTATCACAGTGAGCCGCTTGTCAGTAACTCACTCCATGCTGTGGAAACTCTGACACACAATTACCAGTTTCTGTGTCGTTTCTTCTACATCAGTGAGGTCTGGCAAGTTGGTTTTAACTTCTGTATGTTTACTTTTACAACCTGTGAACTTGCAGTGAACAAAGCCCTGTGTTTAAAAACAAAAAAAAGACTTAATCTGTGTGGGTGGCATTGCCTCGAGTATTAGTAAAAGGTCACCTATGATCCAGGAAGCTGTATCCTAAATTTAGGTCATCTCCCCTGTGAAACCATTATACATAGTGTATTACACTAAGCATTTGCCCCAAAATTAAAGAAACTCTGCCAAGGTGTCCCTAATATAGCCGGCTGAATATATTTCAGTCTTGAGTCTGGAGACTGAATTGGATGAGTGATGAAATGCAGCATCCAGATAAACAGAATAAACTTTTTGAGAAAGTTGATTGGTCTGAAGACCAATGACGAGTTAGAGAGCCAAGACTGAGATGGTTTGGACTTGTGCTGAGGAGAGTTAGTGGTTATATTGGACAAAGGATTTTTAATATGGCGCTGCCAGGAAGGAGGAAAAGAGGAAGACCACAGAGAAGATTCGTGGATGTAGTGAAGGAGGACATGATGAGAGTTGAAATTACAGCATGGAAACAGATCAGTTAAAAGCAGCGTTAATTTTGACAGCAAATTTTTTACTTAGTTGTAGTCATATGCTTTTGACTAAAGTGTCATATAGTTTTAATTATAATTTAGGAACCTGAATTCTTTTAGTTTTAGTCTAGTTTTAGTCGACTAAATATCATAAGATTGTCATAGTTGATTCAGTTGACTAAAATACGAACTGTAAAAGTCATCAAATACAAAACGTCTCCATATGTCTACTCCTGTCTTCCTCCCAAGCATTAAAATTTTGCCCCGTTTTCATGAGAAACAGGAAGCATGGGCGCTTCCCCGACTCCTACCCTGTTTGTTGGCTGCAGATCAAATTTTGCGCATCCAACCTTAGTGCACAAGGAGGTTACTTCTGATTGGATCACCTCCAAACTTGTCCCGCCTTCCTACACAACTTAATTATTTCTGATCGGATCTCGTCTCTCCAGGACATTTTTATCTCATTTTTAGTCATCAAATGTCAGCGTAGTTTTTGTCCTTGTGCATTAGTTTTTATTTAGCTATCTTGTTTTTGTCAGAAAAAAAGTTCATGAAAACTATGACGAAAATTATTTGTCAATGAAATCAACTGTGGTTAAAAGAAGAAAACTTTTGCCCAAAAAAATTCTGATAACCCATTTGGAGCCATTGCATATACACCTCACATTACAATCTGTGTACACTAACTTCTTGAAGTCTATTGAATTCCATAAAACTATGAATTGTTTTAAATTCATTTTATTTTTCTACATTTATGTTTTTTCCATTTCAACTGTTTGAAAAGAAGATTTAAAAAACGAAATATACTGTTCAGAACTCACTGGTGGTGGCTGGATGAGTTACTGATTCATTGCATCAGCTCTTGCATATTTGATCAGTTTGCACCACAGTGTGCCATCGTTGCTCAAAACGAACCATTTACTCTGATAGATTTAAAGGAGGAAAATGACAACTGTGACAAGTGTGTTACTGATAAACTCCAGAAACATGCAACCCACATAAGTGTATATTCAGTGTCTCAGATGAGGATTACATGTGTACATCTGAATTTTAGCCGCAAGCAGTGTAACCAATCTTTGATACGTCAGACCAAAAGTATAAATTCCCACCCACGGAGAGAAAAAGACAGCACTGGTGTAAATATATCAAGTCTCACCACTAATTGTGAGCAGTTGTTTTTAGTTAAAGAACTGGTTTTGAATTATTGTCTTCTAGCGGAATGTTTGTGACACGCCAACAAAATCTGACTGTATGTGATGTTTGTCATTCAAAACACTTTAACTAAAGCCTTAACAGCAAAGTGTGGAAAACCAAAACGCCCAGATCAGAGGGTGAGGTTTTTCTCTATTTATGCATCATGTCTGGAGCTGTACTTGTAAAAAAAAAAAAAAAAGATTATATTTTATTGGTGTGGCCTTTTGCATATAGAGTATTTAGCCAGATATAGGTAGATATCTGAACATCACTCTTATGTGTTAGCTAAATATCACATTCAAAAGTACATAGATGTTAATCTACTGCTTAAATTGCCTTCACTTTTCTTTCTAGTCACTCTCTTTCAACCAAAGGAGAATTAGAGGCCCATTACTGAGCACCACTGCTGTGGTCAGTAATGGGCCTAGGGACTCAGAATAGAGCCATTGCTCCACCATATGTTATGTTGAAAGGAGCCAGTTGAGGTGGTTCGAGCATCTGACTTCGATGCCTCCTGGATGAATATAAAATGACCATTTTGTAAATTATGGTCCTCTAAGAATTAAAAATCATCAATAAAACTGGGTGTGAAACTTGCCATCACAAGCTTGAGGACATGGCTCAGTGAAACCAACATAACCACATCATCTACAAAAAGCAGAAACTGGACTTTGTTGCCACTGTTATGTCATCAGTGAAACTGCCCAAAGTAGGCAGATACACAGATATTTGGCAAAACTAATGCTGATTGGTAACCGCTGAGTGTTAAAAATGGTCCAGTCCAATAAATCACTGTCTTTATAACTCATCCATCTGAATACTGGAGTTAGGGACATGACTGGCAGGTGTCTGGACATAGAGCTGTGGCCATGCTCTATCTGCTAGATTTCACCTCAGCTAATTTTAATTACTGAACTCAAGCATTTTTAGTCAAATTACTAGGCTAATAATATGGCTTACTGTGCACTTAATTTTACTAACGTACCATCGAAGGAGCTGGTGCTTCATTTTTTTGGAGTAAAAGTCTAGTTTATTAGGTTGTTTGTTGTTAGTTTTGTAGAATTAGCACTAAACAGATATGTGTCACCATGCACCTATACAGTCTATGGCTGGAGCTCACAAACCAGGCTTGTTAACCTTAGATGACCATTTTAGGCTGTCATGAGACAGCCTAAAGTTTTACCCTAGCAAAGCTGTGTTGGGTGGCTGTTGCTCAGGATGCAGAGCAGGTCACCTCCTAATTGGAAGGTTGGTGGTTCAATCCCTGTCTGCTCCGGTCTGCATACCAAATATCCTTGGGCACAATCCTAACCCCAAGTTGTTCTCTGATGCATCCATCTGAGTATGAATGCATGTGAATGTTTGATAGAAAGAGCACAGGGGGGGGAAAAAAAGTGGGTAGGTGAATGAGGCAAGTTGTATAAAGTGCTTTGAGTGCTCAGAGAATGACTGTGGTGAGTGACAATGAAAGAACTGATAATATTTAAAGACCCCAGGAGTGATGACATCTGGAGATTTTGCTGTGGCTGAAGAGAAATCTCATCTGCAGACTTTTTTATATTCACAGACTCGTTACATTTCTCCTCTCCAGAAGATGGCGAAGCCTGTGCTCCTTACATCCTTACTTTGTTTGCTTATGAAAGATTATCTGATCACTTTGGAATCTCTAAAGCTTGCAAATACATTGTGTTGCTTTCAGATGCCAAAAGTTAAAAAGCGAAATGATCTATGAACTGATTTATGAATGCATTACATTCACAGAATCACAAAGGAGTCAAATAAAATTTCAGTGGCTGCCCTGAGAATAGACCTAAATCACAGATCATAATTGTCAGAGACTATTAATGGTAAATATTTTGACTTTTATTGTTTCTGGGAAGTAGTCAGGATTTTAAGAATACAGTGCTGTACAAAAAAGGATGGTTATTAATCACTGACATTATCACCATACTTATTAAGACAGGATGAATTATTAGAATCTGTCAGTTATAAAGTTTAAAGGTTTAAGCCAAAGAGTTTTCTTCTTTCACATGGAAAAAAAAACTTGGCTGTAAGGCCAAAACGAGCTGAAGGAAAATACATCTTCATGTCCCCATGATCAGGTCAGGGTGACATAAAGAACACCAGTTAAAATTTGCGTTTCACTTCCCGATTATCACAACAGTACTTTAACGCCAACAAGACTGAGCCAGGAAACTATGTTAGAACTGAACTTGTTTGAATAATTTTATCTGCAATTCTGTCAATCTTGTGTAACAGAAATGAAGCTCAATAAATCTACTTCTGTTTGTGTCAGCGTAGTACCAGTGTGCCACACTATGCAGCAGGGCTTCCATAAAAATTGATTCTGGGCTTATTGTTACTGGATTGGAGATGCTGCAATCTGAGCTGGAGCTGAGCTCTCGTTGCTCTAGAAACTCCAGAGCAAATGCAAAGCAAATAATTTTTTTTGCTTTTTAAAGAACTTATTTTAACATTGCACTCAACAACAAACAAATCCTCCCTAACCAAAAAAAGTAACTTCAAGGGCCAAATTGTATTATATTTCTCCACATCAATATACGGGCCGCAAGTAGGGGTGACATGGGCCGCAAGTGGCCCCCGGGCCACAAGTTTGAGACCCCTGCTCTAAACCATGCAACTCCAATTAAATAAATTATCACTTTGCAAATGAACTTGCATTAAACACGTCTGTGTGAATGTCTAGCATTTTCTGCTGTGCAACATTTAATTCAAAACAAGAAAAAAAAAAGAATCAGTTGCTCATGTTTATTAGAAAGTCTAATTCATTTTTATTTCGCCCTTTCCCACATGGAACAAAACTTTCTGTAAATCCAAAATGAAACAAAAAATAAAAACAGCTTGAAAAGTACATTCTGTTTCTCAATAGCTGGAAATCTTGTGTTTGAGGCAACGGATCCAGAAGTGCACTTAACATTACATTAATGTTGGCATTCCAGCAGTTGGTCGCTGTCTTTACATACACACACGCTGCCACACTAGACTCGTGTAAACATTGCTGTGGATTTGGTGACAGTGAAATAGTGAAATAATCCACAGGGATGAAGTGAGTTAAAAAAAAAAAAAAAAAAAAAAAAAAAAAAAAAAA